>JAPYZH010000491.1:0-52673 GCA_030523085.1 Meteorus colon | reverse complement strand
GTATATATATATATATATATATATATATATATATATATATATATATATATATATATACATATACACAACATTTCTATACCTATCATAATGCTTTCATCATGCATAATTCCATTTGTTATAAACGCTCAAGCAGCATATTGTGATGGTGCTTATCTCTCAAGCATAAATTCGACGACGTACTACTCGAGTTACGGTTATAGAACGCCCACAGAGATTGTGCACTCTGTTGCAACTCTCTCGCACTCACTTCGTCCCATATATATAAATACGTTACGGTTACATACATATCTATGTGTATAAACAGTGCGTGCATCGGCGACGCAGCCGGCTAGGTCCTCGTGCATTCGAAAATATAGATTTGTAGATTTCGATTGTGCGCGATGATGGTGATGATGAAGGTGGGCGCCGCACACAATCAACAATAAACGTGACCAAAGCGACACACAGACTCAATAGAGGGCAAACTTTGAAGAGGATCGTGCAGGTATATATATATAGAAATATTCGAGCGCGCGGCTTCAAGCATTTTGGTCCGTTCATGCCGATTTTTTCTGCTGTCTTCGTATCGTCGCTCTCTTCATACTTTTTGTTGTTGTTAATTTTTTTTTTCATCTATCCCCGCCTCTCCCCTATTTTCCCCCTTCTTTTTTATACATGAATTATTTCTCTTTTGCGTATTTCATCACGCTTTTCTCTCCATATACCTTTACATCTCGTTTTATTCATTGCTCTTTTTCTGTTTCGTTCCACGCCGATTCCGATCGGCCTCACTTCTCCGGGTGGATATGATTTCACGCGGGATTTGTGATTCGTGACGACGCATGGGAAGCGAAATATATATAGCTTGAGGATTGCGATGTATGTCAATGACCTGAACGTTGCCCGTCGCCACTGCTACAGGCATTCAATATAGATATATTTGTGCGTGTCCACGTACCCTTTTGTGGTGGTTTTATTTGTTATTGTTGGATTTTTTTTTGCAGTTATTCGCAACTCTATTTCAGAAAGTCCAGAGTATATGGATTTGTGAGAAAGTATGATCCAAATCAATTAATGCAATATTCATTGGAATTTCGGAAAGTCGTTTAGTGAAATTGCAAACAAAAACTGAAGATTATAATACAAAACTGAATTTGTATTCAACTTCCCATGAGATTCCGCTTTGTGATAATTCCTCAAAGATTTTGGAAAGTTTTCAAATTTTGGCATAATGTGAATATTTTTGATTCCATAGAAAAATCTAAGCTGCATCTCAAATCAGAATCATATTCTCACCTGAATTCCATACTTATCAATTGAATTGCGAAATTTTTTCATATCACTTTAACAACTTGAATACAAATTAGATCTAAAAGATTTAATCCGAATAACTCTAATTCATTATCTCCAGATATATCACATAATTGTTCCGGAATAAGATTTCATGCAACACCGGTTGTATATCCATTCGCGCATATGATCACCGCAAATACGAATACATATACGTTGAAAATATATTGATGCAGATGTACACCCAGAAGTTGGCATTACACTGACCCAATGTCCCGATCATATTGTACAGCAGAATATATATATATATGTGCGTATCCATGCGAACATCGATTACTGTAATAGTATGGTGGTCATATGGAATAACTGGTTATGGTATAGCGAAAAGCGTGTTACCGGCTGCGCGCTCGATTTACTAATTTGTTTTATTCTATTCTTCGATGGATATTTATTCTGTATGATATAGTACATACTACAGTTTTTCTTTCCGTTCCGTCTATATTTTTCCCGGATTCTCTGACATGCGTTGCGTACATACACCATGATGTATATAGAAGTATATATGTGTGTATTCGTCACGCGTCATAGTCGCTCATGAATTTTAGGCAATAACATTGATGTATTACCACACGGTTATTTGTTTCATCGGGTACCTTTATTCATTTCTCTTTCTTCGCATTTTGATCATTATGTTAGGAATATGGATATGTTTCAACACAGCAATCAATATTAGCTTACAGATAATATCACCAAGTAATATCATTGTTGAATCGTGATGAAAAGTTTAATAATAATTGTATGGATGGATTTTGTTTATAATTTCATATACATTACTGTGTGGGTTGACTATTTATCTTCATTATATGCGCGTGTGTGCGTGTGTGTGTGTGTTTAACCAAATAATGTTTTTTGGTTGCTGTTTGGACGATTAAAATAATTACAGAGAGTACGATAATAAACGGCAACAATCATTTTTATTGATGCAGATGTGATTCAACATGAAGAATAAGATTATAAATGAATATAAATACTGCCCTCATTTTGATTATTCTCTGATATTTGTTTCATTAACCTTGTTTTATATTTCCTTCTTGTCATTGTGCATGCAAATTCATAAACAAAAGATAACAATGATGCGCGTGGGAGCGAGATGAAAAGCATGGCATAAGACGAGCGATGACTGATGAGAATGTGAACCAGCATGTTGACAAAAAGTTGTCTCGCCGCAACAACAAAATTAGCCATAAAAATGCCTGTCACTAACAGTCATCATCAGTTGCATTTTACCGCAGTACATAAACATCAGTGGATACGAATGTCAAATCATGAATTCAACACACATGAACATGAATAGTAGTAAACATGTATATAAATAAATGAATTGATGAATGAATCGATTAATAAATCACGAAATATGGCAGTATGACAAGTACTTTGTCGTTTAAGGAACTTCAATACAAAATCTTCATACTAGAAACAATTAAATTCCGAGATACATTAATTTTCCATGTTTCTCCTTGCTTCATTGTTTTTCAATAACATAAAATTCATAATCAAACTCTTCAGTCAATTCACTCAACGTCACTATATATCGAAGTAAAACCGTTCAAATTAATCTTTCGCGTTTTGAACAGCCACTTATCTTAATATTTCTAATTAAAAAGTTCGGCAATTAATTTAATGAGCCTGATGGTCGTGGCGTTCGCTCTCGTTTGCACAGTCTCGAGAAAGAGTGAAAGAATGAAACAGACTGATAAAGATTAAGAGAGAGAGAATAATTGCGTATACATATATATACTAAAAGTATATACAGGGAGTTATGATGAGTTCTTAAGAAGGCATGATGAATGGCAAAGTACCGACTGTTGTCATATTTATAATTCATATTCGATTACATTTATCATTTTTTCCTATGTTAATTCTTATCATTTGAATCATTCAAAGAAGCGACTAAATTCTCATTGAAAATAATCAGGAATATTCAATTATTACTTGAGTCATAATCCCAGCGATGAATACAACAGTCTACAGTAAAATTATCCACCCTCTCAGCTGCTAGAGATATCACGAATTGTCCTTGATAAACAGCAGTGTTCGAACATAAACACTGACTAAATTGGGGATTTTTTATGTCAGTGGTTACAGGAATATATAAAAATTATAAAATTTAAACCTCAACATTGCTGCCTTTTTTTCAACCCTCAGCATATAGCATTCAACGATTTGTCCGTCCACCTACCCGTACAAACACACACACAGACTCACGCTGTTTTCATAAACCGATCATAAATTATAATAATATGGTGTTATATTTGTTTGTAGCGAAAAAAAAAGGTGAAAGATAAGTAAGTGTGAAAAAATGTGGGGAAAAATGCTTTGTCGCGAAGCTAAATACGACTTTAAATATTGTTTCCTCCCTCCTCCTTGAGTAATGTTACTCTGGTTTAGGAGTGATGAACTACCCACGTATAATACGCCCACAAAATCCTTCCGGTGAATGCTTCATCCACTACCCAAAATATGTACATATATATATTCATACATTTATGTACACATAAAAATCTATAAATGTATTTGCTCTTAATAATTTTGTGAACATTAATTTTCGTTGATTTATTAATAGATTGTAATACTTGGAATCGTGTAAGTAAGACATGGTTATATAAGTCAAAGATAACTGCCAGATGTTGTTAGAATGACATTTAGCATCATCATATCCTTCAAAGTGTATCTGTGTGAAAGAGAAATAAATAAAAAGGGGAAGGAAAAAAGAGAGCTCAATCTAATATCCAAAAGTGACAAATGTCAAGTAATGAGGTCAGACATGTGTATCCCTTCGATCTGAATTAATTTCATATCAGGTTATAAAATGTGCATGCGAAAACTGTGGTGATAATTTGATTGTTCACAGTTCAATGTAAAATTTCGAAGAATAATATGAGCTTTATTTATTAATCTCACGTGACTTCTTAATTTATGTTCATGAGAGAGACAAATTAAAACAACGTGATGCTTTCAGAATAATCATGAAACTAACAAGAGTACGATGAACCCGGATGAAAATACTGATGGTTCCTCGGGTTACCAGCGGCCCATTTTTTTCCGCTTATACTCACTATTAGTTTGTGGGGTAAATGAACTCTTTTAAACAAATGTCAGGCAAAAAAGAGTGGAAAAAAAAGGACATGTTCGAACTAATGATTCAAAATTATTAGTTCCACTTATATCATTAGAGAGCGTTGAAAACAGAAAGAGAAACTGAAAAACATTCTCGACGGTGTTGTGACACTCTACTAAGAATTACACAGTGAATGGGATGCAAAGTTCGATACTTCGCGATTTTTTTTTTTTTTCTTTCGTCTCATAAATACAGAATGAATGAATTATGACTTTAATCTCAGGAGATAATCAGAACATCACAAAAACAAGTAATAAAAAAGAATTAGTGTCAATTATGAAAGAATCGGATAGAAAAGTGGACGAATTTCACGTGTGGGATTATCAGTAAACGCAACAAACAGTAAAAGCAGCAAACGAAAATGGAACAAAAAAAATCTCTTCCGATAAATTAACATTTCACGAAATGCCGGAAAATAATTCTAAGAACTTTCATCATACCCATTGCCACTAATTGATTCTTGAATATCACTATCCCAAACCCAGAACGAATCAAACGAAATAAACATGGAATATTTAACTACAAAATTCTAATAAAAGCTAAATATACCAATTGAACTATTTTCAAACTTTATACAGATCAATACCATCATCAAAATTTCCGCTGGATTGACATCTAATTTCCATTTTGAAAGTGATCAACAATAGAAAAAAAAGGAATGAATTAAACTCTACAATCATCCAAACGACTATGCAAAGAAAAAATATCGAGAGTGTTCAATTAATTTTTTTATCACATGCTGATAATATAGCAAATGAGAACAAACATGTAGCAGCGACATCAAAAGAGAAGTTTCACAGTGAACACGCAATAATATGTAACACTTGCAAGCGCGACACGAAGGGAAATGAAGTGTCGGAATGTACAGTACGTATACACAATGTGAATGAAGGAAAATGTAAAGTACAAGACAAGTGAATGCATGGTGGATCATCATGGACTGTAAACCTCCTGTACTTGAACAATTGAACAGATACTAGAAGGCTCCGGCCACGTGGCATAGTACACGCACGAGAAATTGTGGACGAACCAGAGCATCATACATGCATACAAACTAAAAAGTATGGTGCTGCGTCAAGCGGGACCATACATGTACATTAATAAGCACATACATATATATAGGACAGTTCAACGAGAAGAAACACATGAGTGTTGCTGTCATCTGGCCAGCAAGTGGTCGACCTCGCTGGAAACGCGGACGATTTATGTCAAAGACGAAAGCAAGAAGTATAAGTAGGCAGTCGTATACCCTCTCGGACAAAATAACCAGCGCGGCACAAACGAGCACACACAAGAAATAACTCGCGTTCGTATATTTATATATATATATATATGTGTATATTCCTCATCCCTGTTCTCTTCATCTATGTATTTGTATTTTCCTTTTCTCTCTCAAAGTCATTTGTGTGCCTATATTTTTGTGTGTTTATAAATATCTAAACGCGTTGCCACAAAGCTTTTGCTCTTTAAACTGCTTAGAGTAAAGAGCTGGAATAATTTTGTGGACGAACCCAAGTTTTTATTAATTATTTTGCGGTGTCTCAACAACACAAATGAAATGCTATGGAATGATTGCACCTTGAAATGAAACTAATATATATATATATATATATATGTGTGTGTGTGTGCGTGTGCGTGTGTGTATGTGTGTTTGTGTGTAAGGGGTAAAAATAACAATATATCACACATTGAAAATCCCCTGGTAAGCCAACCAAATGTTGAGTGCATTGTGGTAGCCAGTAGTAAATAATACGTCATTATAGAAGTGACAGAGTTTGGATATATATTTGTATTTACATATGATGTGCATTATATATGCATTCATACATATTGATAAATGGATGGATATACATGACAATAGAATGTTTGCAAACAATTATTATACCAATTTCCTGAATGCACCACATCAAATCGTGCAGTTGGAGTGATTGAAGGGACATCTGGTGCGCTTTATTTAATGCAACAAATATAGTTCATGGCCTTTATATATCGAAATGTGTGGTAAATGTGTAGATTTATTGTTAGATTTGAGTAGGAATGATGCAGAGGGCTTTACAAATTCCTAGATTTAATACAAAGACTTCAGTTAAGCGCATACTGATGCACTTATTTATGATGAATAAATCTTCAATTGAATGTTATATATATATATATGAATGTAGATAATAATTAAACGGTGCTTTTGGAATATGAATAAACATGAGTATGTGTGCATGTGTGCCCCCTCCTCTGCATACGATATACAACAAAGCTAAAAATCTCTCGATGATAATATAGTCGAGTATTTAGCTGCCTCCAACTCTCCACCTTTTTTTCTAATTATATATGCATATATATGTATCCACTCTTTTACCTCCATAGATTCATATAACCAAAAACTCACCGAGGATCCATACGCAACACTAAACTCGAGGATAACACACACGTGTGAAGTGCGTAGCACGCACGTCGTGTACATACATGAAGACACATTCAGATGTTGCTAATGAGTGTGTTGCACTCAATGGGGGAAAGAAAAGGGAGCGGAAGTGTGAGAGTGAAAAAAGAAAGGGCGAGAATGGAGATTGCGTCAGATGAAATTTGTTTCGAGGGCACAGAGGGCGCATGCTATGGAATTGAATATTGGAATGATATAGAAGACAAAAGCGGATCCAAATACTCAAGGAATATATAGCAGCCTGATAGAATTCCTTTTCTCCCAATATATATGACACTATCAGCTGTTTCATTATTACAAAGATGAACCGGATTACTCGCCAACACATTTGGTATATCTTTTTTCCATACTTGCACATTATTACAACTAATGAAAGCATATTATCTGTCTGTTTATCATATATATATATATATATATATACTCATGAGGAAAGAGGGTGAAATGTGGAGGGCGAGGTGGTGAAACAAGTATATACAGTATACATGACAGAGTGGAATTTCAATTTTCAGGTCTGAACCAAAAACAATTGAGATGAGTAGACCAAATAACGTTATGGAAATTAATTAGAAATAATTCTATTGATCCAACATTATTGACCTTGTCATGAGAAAGTGAATGAGCGTGTTTTCATTCTGCGTACTATTACGCAGTATTAGATGTGGCCGTCATAAAATTTCTCGTTAAGTGCATATTTTCTTCCTCGTAATCATTTGTATACGATTATTTTGATAGTTCGAAAAATATGTTTTGTTCTCGTTAATAAAATTAGAACAAAGAAGAAAACGAAAATAACGACAAGTGATTTTAGTGATTGATAAATTAAACAATTCTCATTGGTTACGTTCGACACCAATGATGGCAATCGTTATGACGAAAATAAAGAAAAATGTTTGATTCAATTGAGAAAAAGAGTTGCACCACAAAGATTCATGCGGAAATTTGAGCGACGAGAATTCCCGAAGGTTCTACATCCAAGCACAAAATAAACAATTTAATTCCACCACTACTTCAATTGTATTAAGAAAATTCCTAAATATATATTCAAACTTTTAATTGAGAATCTTCTCTTATTCAATTTTTTTGCTCCATTAAAATTTCCTATACATTTCAATAAGAACTGTTACATCATCATTCATAAAACACGCATGTATAGCTATAAAAGAAAAACAAAAAATATTTTTTCTCGCAAATAAAAACAATCGATATATTGTATTTATTGTTACATCTATATTCATTGAAATGTGGAATTTAATTTGTAAAATTAATGTTAAAAATGACAAAGTTAAAGGGATTTATTCTTTATGCGCTTATTTTCATGAACATATAGATATTTTATATACACAGCAAATTTATGAGTACGTAGTTTAATGTAACACAAAACCAATAAATACGACATATTTTTTTTCTCCAACTTCATGGTCGAGCAATAACCAAATCGACATTGAATAATTATTGAATATACAAATATATTTATTCACCCTACTCATTTCCCACTACGCCATTGAATTCCCATTATATCCCACTACTCTAGAATCTCTCCCAAACGGAAGAAGAGAAAAATAAAATATCACGAAATATCACAAAGTCATTAATTCAATATCTAATTAATTGAATCATAAATAGTTGGAGAGAGAGCTGTCACTATTCACACATATACATTCAAGATACATCCATGGGGTCGTGGGATCCCCATTGTGTATCTACCAGCCCACCATGAAAAATATAATGACTATATTTATTAGAATCAGACAATAATATTCTGGTGAATAAAAATAATGCAGAGGTGTGACAGAAAAAAGAAAAAAATCGGGGTGAATGAAAAAATAACGTGTCATCGTGTAAAAAATTGCTACCGCTCATTATACTCGCATATACGAGACAGGGGAACATGATTTTTTTTCTCCCTTACTTCTTTTTTGACATTTTTTTTTCTTTTTTCTTCGTTTTCGTTGTAAGTCTACCACAATGTTACATAGCCACATAGTTCCCAGGAATCGAGAGGTGTCATCTAGATGACACGTGTTTGCCGGTGGCACGCGGCCTCACTCTCAGGGTTGTTATAACACACGTGACCATACAACATTGGGAGCGCGTCAACGCGCTCCATATCAGAGCAAATGTGAGTGGATATATATACGTAGGCATCTAGCAAACGCGCAACGAGGGCAGAGGTTTTTTATAGAAGTATTATAAGGGTACCATTGTATAATATCGAACGCATTTACTTTGCCTGCCTTATTTCAACTTTCAACTTTCAACTTTCTATCATATTTTATTCTACATATTCCTAATTTTCTTACAGTATCACAATCACCATCTGTATCAATGGATATATATATATTCACGATGATGTATCAATTGAGATATGAACGACATTGAACATTCTCAAAACGAATATCAAATTTTCGTATCATCAACTCATGATTTCAAGACATGAGCTCTTTTTTTTTATTCACCCCGATAACTATGGTGTATCAACTCCCCGACCCCTTAACATTACCAAATGACCATCAATCAGGATAGATATCACATCGTCATTCTATAATATTTATACTAACACGTAATCGAAATATCTGTATGGAATAAAAAAATATTTCATATTTTAATCTCGATTTTCTTTCATTTCATATATAAATATGTTCTCAAAATGCATAATATTTTTGCTTTTTTTCATAATATTAGTGAGACCCCAAATCATTTCTCTCACATTCTATCGAAACATAGATAATCGAATGCGAAAATGAAGGTCCAACATCATTAATGTTCTTTCAAACAATATTGAAGGGGGATAATGAATAGAACCTTTCTTAAATATTTTATTCAATCTAATCCATTCATGTATCGACAGAATTCATTGAGAATGGGCTTCCTCCATATTTATTAGTTATCTAAAGACTCATATTATGTGTGCCCGTCATAAAATATATAGATTAGTACATGATAATATAGATTAACAAGTCGTGATAAAATCAGATATGATAATTGGGAATTTATTCATACACGTAGTGGCACAACTCCGTTTCGATAATATTCCAAAGTCAAACAAACGATGACGCATATGTACAGAAACATTTCACATTACAGGCAAAAAGATGTTAGAATTAACTGTGTTATTGAACCCGATATTATCAGACACGAGTGATAGCAAACAAAATTGGAATACCCTCTCTTCGCAACTCGTCTACCAATTAATAAAACTTGATGTATATTTCGTCAGACAAAAAAAATTTAGCAAAACTCTCAACTGATTGAGTATATACTATACCAACTTGATTGGCGCTACATTAAAAACTCTCCTTTACATACAAAATGGAAATTAATAAAATTCTATTACTAACAATATTCGTGATATACGAGACTCACAATTTTGTTCAGGGAGAAACTGCAGCTGAACAAGGTGCTCTACAAGTGAATCTGACTACAGTAAGTTGATTCGATTTAGTTATCTATATTGATTACCCAATCGTAAGAAGAAATCCAAGCCACAGATTCAACAATATATCCATTCGAATTTATTTTTTATTCATAATTTATTAATTAAATGAATGTCAGATTCTAGGAAAATGGTACTTACTAGCAGTGACTTATTCTAATGAATCTGCAAATTTACCATGTTGGCAAATACATGTTGTTGATAATTCATCAGAGGGCAACGACAACTCGACAATAATTATAAATACTACTAATTATCGATTTCCCAATGCGAATAACTATGCTGGAATAAAATGAAGTGATGCGTTTTATTCATATTCATTCCATTTTGTACGAAGAAAATATTCATTGGCTTATCAATTCTTCATTAGTAAAAGTTATGGACGTTCCATTAATTAAAGGTTTCTCTATGTTTCCACCATATCTACATGTGTATATCATTCATACATAAATCTTACTTGATGTATTAACTTTAATCGATTATTGAAAGAATTTCTCAAGGGTTTTTTTTTTATGTACACAAAATGCAACTCTATGTGCCTTTATGTTGTAAAATTAGATCTATTGCTTCACAACGCTCTCCGTCATATGCAAATGTATTTTGATTTACCAAAACTCCGTCATGCCTACTCATTATACTCGCCTCTATTTCCTTCTTTATTTTTCATCTTTTCGTTTATTGATTCTTATTTTTTTTTTTTTTTTGACTTGCGTCAATTCAAATTCATGTCGTGTCACCAACAGTTTCATCCTTCACAATTAACAATTCATTTCTACACTATTCTTTTTCAACTCCATCTCTTTTATTTTCAAGTCGGAAATATCTACAGTACTTTACAATTTGTCTTCGTGTTTCAACGTATATTCGATATATTAATGATCCAACCAATAATTCGATGGATCAAATGACGTTTGGCCTAATTTTTTCCCTCGCGATTTATCCTGCGTAGATATTTCCAAACGAGATATAATCTGACTTAACGAATGAAATCTCTACATAATTATTACCAAAAAGAAAAAGAAAAAAAATAAAGTTCATAGCACAGTTGCTACTTTTTATTGCGTATTTTTATTGTGTACCGGAACTTCTTCTCAATGCTTACATGTGGAATTATATGAACGGTACATACTCTATTGATTTTCGAATGGACGCGCATCGGTATAATACACCCACGCGCATATGCCAATGGGCCTTGATAAATCACCACGCAGATGAGTACTAACGCACGTAATTCACACCCACGAAATCATAATTCCAATGGACACGTATACGTAGCATCGTAAAATCAGTTGGAGAAGAAAAACAAAATAAATAATTCGTGTTTATATGCAAATGAAAAATAAAAAAATTTATTAAAACGCAAAGCAATGTGAGTTCAATTTAATAAACTGTGAATAATTTATAATTCCAATGATTGTTTAGCAATGCATTGGGTGATCAACAAGAAGTAAATTTAATGATATCAATGAAAAATCCGAAAAATAGTAACATGGCTCAGCGAGCAATAATTCAGACACACACCGTTATTCTTTCTTTCTACGTCTTTGTCATAAATTAATTGCAATAACAGCCGGATGGTGTATTTTGAATCATCTATAGGTGAATGATTAGTAAATAGGGGGCAGGAGGATCGAATCTCTCACTCGTTAGCTACCTTTCCATCTGAACTGTAATGAATGACATTTGGATGCATCAGCATAACACCCGCCCACTCGATATTATCTAAGCAATATTTTCCTTCTTCGTCACCGTCCGCTTATACCCCCAAACGAATTTAAAGATTTAACCACGAATTTTCCCCTTATACCTTAACAAACCCGGCTTCACGCGCAATATCGCCTCCATACAAACACACATACACACTCCAATGTGTTCCCAATTTTTTTTTTATTCATATCCTTTTTCCTTCGCCACGATACTTGAATTGCTGCCATAAAAAATCCTGCAGATAGCGGCATTGGAGTGTCCACTAAAGTAGCTTTCTCGCTTTCAGAAATTCAATAGCGTTTGTACAATAGGAAACTGCAGAAACTGGGAGAAAAAAAAATCGGGGCAGCGAAGAGTGTGATCCTGTCGTGATCCGTCAGGACGGTAGGGATTTTCGAGGATTTGCTAGTGAACGCAGGAAATATCGATGTCGAGTGGCAGTTGGAACGTATGTTCATTTAATTCAGACCATTATCTTCCACCTTCTGAATTATTAACCAATAATGCGTTTATAATGGTGGCGGAAACTCATACCGAAGAACGGCAGTGATAAAACGGAGTAATAACTCATCATGCGATTTACATCACGATTCTGTGTCTTTCAAGCCCTTATCATTGCACTTTAATGATAATAATAAATAAACAATAAAGTCAGACTTTTATACATTTATGAGTTGTCGTGTTGTGAAATGCAACGATCTTAGGATCAGCTAACAGTCAGTATGTACTGGCTTGCACAGACAGATGAAGAAGTAGAATAAAAACACAGTTCTGTGTTTGATTTTACTACAAACTTCGGATTATGCACCAAGACTTGCAGATTTTAAACGCTTATTTGGAAGTCAAAACACAGAGCTCTCTATATGGCAGTAAATCAGTATCACCTTCCTAACGCCTCTTTTTCATCAGTAACTCACATGTTAGCGTTTGCCATACCGGCGTTTATGGATTCGGCACCGCCAACGCAGTATAAAATATAGAACTATGTCGCGAAATTTATGATGCTCTGTACCTTTTCCTTTATTTCATATTCCCGAGTTTTTCCTTTGTTTTCCCAGCCGGACATTGAAATTCTTTCGGAAATTTGAAAGTCAAACGTTTGAATTTGATTTCAATGCCCCCCTTTATTATTCCTATAACATTATTTATTTCTCTTCTTCACTTTTGGTCTCTCTCATTCTCTCCCCTATTTTTTCTACCTCTTTTTTTTGTATGAACTTCAGGATTTTGAAAAAGTTTATATGGCAATATTTATATACTTATTCATCCTCGTGCATCATCAATATCCACCAACTGTGCGACGCTGGACACTATATTCATATATAAAAATACAATACACGGAAGGTCCATCAAATTTAAAAGTAAAACCCGGATAACTTTCTATCGGTTTCTCCCTATAGTTTTCTCTCTTCTTCTTCTTCTTCTTCTTCGTTTTTTTCTTCTATTTCACCATTTGACTTGTCCCGCTCTTGTACGAGGTATATTCTCCACACTCAATATCTCTAAGTCACGTACACTCGCTCGATACGACAGATCCATACGATGAAAACTCAAGTACATGAGAAAAAAAAAAATTGGGGACAACAGAAAAAAAAAAACAGTTTGCGAATGTACACACGAAACCTTCACATCAGTATGTACGTACATCAATTTATACATGTGGTTGTGGAAGATTCGAGTGAGTTCGTGACATATGAGCATGGATAGACTTTAGACAGGGCTCGACGACTCGATCCCTCGGGATTGTGAAAAAAGATTGAGCATTGTATGCAGAACACAATCACAGCAGGACATGCATCGCTAATGAATGTCTCTGAACACTTTATATATTATTTAAAAAATTACTGACGACTTTTAATAATAGTTTTATGTAGGCATTCCAAGTGAGTAATATCAAAACTGGGAAAAAAAAAAGTTAAAACCAAACCGGCCCCTAACGACAACGAATACTTATACCATGCTATTGACTCTCGCTCTTCTCCCTCATTCGCTTCATGTTCAAGAGCTCTACACACAATGCGTATATATATGGTATATATATGTGTGGCGATATTAAGGGTAGTATATACTATGAGAGGGTGAAAGCACGACCCCTAGCACACCAACCGGTTATCACCTTGGTAACGACAAATATAGACCTTCGGTTCGCCACAATCTCAGAGTTCTCTACCAACCGACCATTGCACGCACAAATATTGCGATAACGTTCACGAAGCATCAAAAAATTTCCACATCGTTTGCCATCATCCATGATGACGACATGATCTTTTCACTTATGACATTGGTGAATACGATCCTATAGAAAGCGCATATATATCCACAATGTACCCCCCAGGGGCGTTGCTATTTTCTTTACCGCTAAAATTAATACCTTTCGTTTGTAAATATACGTACTGAATAAGATAGACATGATAACATCATATAAAACTCTCTCAAAAACACGTAGCAGATGACATTGTTAAATTGAAATAAATTTCAACTTTATCATGGGAATATTCTATTGAAAGTTCTTATCTCTTCCTAAATAAGTCTTTCTCATTTGCGGTACAATTCAGCAACGATTTACGAGAACGAAAATTAGTCCAATGTTATTTTGTTCAGTAGACAGAACTTGAAATCTATAACTACTCCATAATCTAAAACAGATTGCCAATACATAGTAGAATTCGCATAATATTATATCTTTTTCTCAATTCATTTTAATTTATCTTCCGATTTCCATTTCTTTTTTCGCCACAAAATTGCGATTGTGTAGGATAGAGGATGTCAATGACGTGACTCAATATGACATCTGGTGTTTGTCGGGGGTACAGCTCATTTAATTACCCTTACTTCACCCTTCTTCTTTGCGACCCTAGTCTCCACTATCCACACGTACGTTACTTACCTCAATAACGATAACAACAACAACTACAACAACAACAACAACAACAACAACTGAAGCTATTGTAAGAGAGATGAAATTGATTGAGTGCGAGGGTGATTTACGAAAATTTCTATGTACATTTGTATGTACATTTATATAAAATTTTATCGTGTCTGCTATGAACATATTCTAAATGGGGAAAAATAGCAATCACTATATTTTTCGAATGTGCAATTGTGGTAACAATACAACAATGAGATACAGTCACTGAACAGAACGACCAAGCACGCGTAGATGTATTCATACGAAACAATACAGATATGAATAGCGATTTAGACGATATACTATATCACTTATTAATGTGGAACTTTTATTATAGGTAACTTATCTCGGTTTTTGCTTCAAAGTTTGAGGGGTTGATGGATCAAATGCGATATCAATATGGCCATATTCCCCATCGCCATTTGAATAATATACAAAATAATTGAGATTATATTTAACCGTATATTTCAATCGATAAAGCATAGAGTGAATTATTCTTTTGCCAACTTTGAACTTCCGATGCTATTTCATCTTCCAAATTTTCTGTCACGCCGTTTTCTACTCTCAATTTATCTCCTCTTTCTTCCTCAACCCCTGTGGTAATTTCATCAATGGCCAAGACTTTCCTTCTCGTTATCTAACAAGACAGCGGAACAATACTGAGCGAGAGAAAATAACGAAGAACAAGAACTATACGGTAATTAGAAATTCTTTTGACTGCGAATATTCGCACGAGGAAAATTTTTGCTCTGACCTCCCAACGCTCTGAACTTCTCTTCTTTCTGCCTTTCAACTTTCCAATTAGGGGGCTAGGAATAAAAATGAAGAGTAAAAAAATTATATTTAGAGTGATGCTTTTCAATGCGCTGAGCAACACGACGACGGAGAAGAAAGCGTGAAGCAGTTAATGATGGCAGCCCCGTTACATCGACAAAGCTCCAGTGACTTTGAGAATCATTTTTTTTTTCTTTCCAACTCTCACTAATAACACATAAAAGCTGATTTTCCATTGTTAATAAAACATTTATACATATATTCGTTTTTATATTTAAAACGTTTGAAGCGTGATCACGAGACATTACAAGATTACTGGATCCCAAATTAGTTGTTTTCTGCGGAGATTACTCAATTTCAGGAAGTCTTTTCATTCATGCGATTAATCAATGATGGGAACTAAAGTTCAATTACTTTGTTTATCACATACCATGCCTTGGTTATAATTAATCCACCTAATTTTCGTGGATAAACAAAAGTATAAATAGCGTCTGAATCTTTTGAAAACACGTACCCACAATGAATTGTTCGCGTCGTGAATTCATATTCATACATTTCTAATATTGATGTGATAAAAATGAAATTGTACTCATACGATTTAATTGACATCGTCCTCAATGTCACTTCCACGCTTTGTGCTCCATTTTTTCCTCTCTAATTTACCTCTAATCATTACAAATCATACGAGCATGAAATATTCCGTTTGCTTATTTGATAACCGCGAATTCCTCCAAATCACTATCACATATATTAATGACATTTATAATATTGTTTCAGTTGAGAAAATATATCGCTAAATGCCCTCTCAGTTTCTCATAAGTGTGCACAATATGCTTGGAAAATATCAATATAATTGATCAATAAAACTGAATGTACAGAGGACACATTTTCCTTCCAGTATATTTTTATGTGCTTGTACATATTTATTTACACATGTATTTGAAGTTCTCCACTGCGGCGCCTGTCATTCTATGTCACTTTTACAAGTAATTTAATACCCCCATAGTCGCGAAAGAACTCTATATCGCCTCGATTGGAACCGTTATAACTTCAATCCCGAAGAAAGATATAACGATCGATAAATTCTCATGTGTACGTACTGCTGGGACAACATAATAACGTGATGTATATCGCGCTATGGAAATACGTGGCTGTGCCGCTTTGTGTGTTTATACATCCATACATGTATATTGACATGCATATTTATCCTCATGTTCGACGCTATTAATTTAATCTCCTCCATTCTATCACATTGTACAAATAAAAACACCTTTAAGGATGTATTTTTCATACATACTCATGAATACGTGGAGCTATTGACTATTATTTTACTGTATTTAGTATATTGGAAATCAAAATTGTTTCCTGACCAATATAATGTGGAATTCATTATGCCCATCAAGATTTTTTCTCATTACACCTAATCTCTGACTAAATACATAAATGAATCAATTATTGAAACTTCTTCATTTTTCATCAATTAATCATCTATGGAAGCAAAACGACAACGTCCGTCTGTTCTCAATTTTCTGCTCCAAAAAAAAAAACCAGATAAGGGGAAGAAAAAAATAAATTCACAGATATAAACATACTCATTCATGAAAACAGGCACGAAAATCAATCGTGTCTACTATACGCACACGCAACTTAGCAATAGCAGCTACAGCATCACCATCTCAGAACGATGATGTTATCGTATGCTTGCATACATGCGAGTTGAATTCCAAATGAGCGAATCTCTTACACTCAGGATGTATGCATATGTATGGGTATGGTTCTCCAAATCTTTCTATAAGACAGCGCAAAAAGCCTCAGGACTATTTTTATCATGATATGAACGAACAAAGAGACAAAACATAGTTTATTTATTGTAACAAAATGGAACAGCGCACGAAGAGCCGTTTAATCATATGTTTGCATTGTGAATTATTTCAAGTTGATTCGAAATATAACAAATCACTTTTTACATTCAAATGAAAATTGAATGACATGCTTACACACACGCACAAAGGCAAACCCCACATAATATACCCATACATGAGGAGTGATCTGCGCTATTAGCAAGCGTCATTACTAGCGTTCACTTTTCGAAACAGAGAGAGTATCGACACGTTTCAAATTGCGAAGAAGAGAGTGTTGAGTGCCCGCAGTTGAATGTCGGGGTGAGGGTATAGTGTTTAACATAACATAAGCCAGATAGTAAAAAAAAAGTAGTAGTAGTGGTAGTAGTAGTAGTAGTAGTAATAGTAGTAGTAGAAGTGTGACATAGAGATGAAGAGGACGAAAAATTATAGCTGGGGGCTGAAGCTGTACAGCATCGAGTGAAAAAAAAAGGCAACTTCTCTTTTCACATCGGGGGGAGGATTCAATTCGATACAATCACAGAGTAGATTTCCACGCTTCTGAAATATATCGCGTCCATACAAACAATGAAAGTGAGGAAGAGAATACTTGAGTGGGAGAGAAAGGGAGAGATCACCCTGCAACTGAATGGACATGATCGCGTTGTCCAAAAACTTCCCAATCGTTTCCGCTCTCTCACTTTTCCAGTCCCCTCTGTTGACTACCTTTTGTATAGATATACATCAGACTGAATACACATTTGTCCCACTTCACTTTTTCTCATTTTATTTATTTATTATATTTTGTTTTGTAGTTTTCTTTTCTCACTTTTATTATTTATTCAAGACTATTGTCATACCTGACACGGACAAAAGACCCATCATTTCGTTTTCATTGTGTCCGTTTATATTCGTGTTTATCTGACTCTGCTCTACGAATCTGATGGCCTTTGGCAACCGAAAACTGCCCACTTTCTTGTATAAAATATTAGATACATTTATAATATTTATATAGCTGAAATTTTTATAACTGATGATCGTTCATTATTATGTTTTTGTCACTCGCATCCAGAGAGAAAGGAGAAAGATTTGGTAACAAGAATTTTATGAATCATGGTTTATTGTTTTGACCCCTCCGCATCTTTTTTCTATTCTGCTTTTGTTTATTAGATTAGAATTCTTCTGATGAGTGTGAATGTACTTGTGAGCATATCGGAATGGTTTGTAGTGAAAATTCAAACACACCAATATATGATCACACGCATCCGTTCTCCCTTCGCTTTCAAATATAATTTCTTGACGGTTTCGCACCCTCAAGTAAATCCGATTTCTTTGCCGTTTTGACCTGATATGGATGCTGTAAAAGACGCCCAATCCCCAATCTCGGTTCATTATGTATATATATATATATATATATGCGTGTGCGTGTGTGAATGTTGGTGAATCGTGAGCGAGCTTTCTCCGTGCGCCTTTCACACTCGTCAACCTCCACTCTGCGTCTCTCATTTCCAATATCAAGCGAATGACAGGGAAAAATTGGAAAAAGTCGGAGATGGAGAGCCCAGACAGTAAATGAAATATGTATACGATACTATTTCAATTCGATCAAAGTACGTTTATATTTTTCGGCAATTTTAATGTACCAAATACATCCAATTTGTTCATGTGAGAGGAAGTTTCAAAACCAACTCAAGTCTGGCGAATTTTTTTGGCCAATCCTTTCATAGTTTATATTGGTTATGCCGTTATCGCTATGCTCAGAAATCGCAGTAGGAATTGATTCTATTACCAAATGTTTAGATGAGCGTCACGACACAACGAATCATTATTTTTGATAAATAAAGTAAAGTATTGAATTGTACTAATTGATATTTACTTAGTAACATCCGATGAATAGAAAAACCAATTGAAAATCTTTGCAATAAATAGCAACAAACTTCCCGACAATATATCGAGTTAAATTTTCGTATAAAAATAGGATTTTACATGATATTATATGGAAAATAAATGTAAAATATATGAAAAGCAAATTGAAAGGCTTCCAAAGATTACTTTATGTTCATTCGCAAACACAAACAGCAATGAAAGTGATGAAAAAGTTCTGAAGATGCAGCAGACAAAGCAGGAGAATGTGAGACTACAAAGAGAAAATTCAATTGAATGGTAGAAACTCTACAGGAATGGACAACATTTTCAATCCAATAAGAAATGGGCTTCAATTTTACAAATTTCCTCCAGTTCAAAACGTGAATTGGTTAGTGGAAGCAGAAGCGTATATTTGCTCACCCCAATCCTTACTTCCGTAAAATTCTGATAAAAATCTCATATTACAAGACTCATAAAGACCATGTGTATACTGAGTTGGAAATGACCCTCCAAAAACCGAGAGAGAAGATTCAGTAGGGGAATAGTATGGTGTATATGCGATATATCCACCATATTATTTCCATAGTCGCCTTTCCTTATTCGTCTTGTGCAAAGTACATCTCATTTCCTTACTCTATTTCAACGCAATCAGCTGAGTGGATTACACGGGAAGTTTTCTCTCTTATATTATTCTCTTACTATTTCGTTCACTTCTATCTTGATATTGCAAGACGGTCAAACTATTCTTTATCTTCTTGTAATGTGGAAATATATCTTGGTATTGATTCGGTATGAAACAAATGAGATAGAGAAAAACATGCTGAATCTCTAGCTGTTTCATAACAAACGTTTCAGATCGATCCCCCTTGACACCACTTGTGACCCCATTACACCTGCATTATTTTGTTCCTATTTCATCTCATGTTGAACATTGTTGTAAATAACGTGCTAAGTGTAAGTGATCAGCTCAAAACAATGCGTCATGCTCAGCAGAAAATAACGGACCGAAACGAAGAAATTTTATCATCGCAAAGTATCCCTAAAGTGCCATGTGTATATTTTGTATTACAGACAGTGATCTTATCCAGACAAAAAAGAGTTTTTGGCATAATTCACCATTGTAAAAAAGTACGAAGAATTAAACAGAAAATATACAAAAAAAAAAAAGATAAAACTGTGTCAGATGTGTGATTAATTTTGATGGCACACGAAACATTTTCCTTTTTTTTTAACTTAATTCAGATCAATATTTAGCAATGTTTACATCCAAAACATTACTGCTGCGTAAAAATCGAATGCAAATTTCATTAAAATCCATTTCGACGACTTTCTTCGATAGATATATATTCAATTGATTTATATTATATACGTATATGAATTCAAATATGTACATATACATACATATATTACATTGCAGCAAACATTGATATAAATTGTGTATTGGTAAAATACAATGTGACAATAAATTCAAATTTTGTAACTATTCCACACGCACAAACCATCCACATCGTGTTCATGTAAATTTTATATCCTGGTCAGATAATAAATAAATATTTATGTGAAGAAAAGAATATGCATTTGTATATATATATGTATATTCCCGCATCGTAAAGTATCAAACGTAAAATAGGCTCATACACATTTATTTATATAATATTACAAATGGTACTCGATATCTCAATGAAAATAATTATACAACGACGTATGACTGAACATGAAACAAATTTGACGATATGTTTATGACTTTGTGGCACAACCTCAATTACATTTTTACATTTCTTATGTGAGTACAAGTATATCGCACATTCTCAGTATATTTCCCATCATCTTTATACACAGAAAGTATTGAGATATTGACGCACAATTTCTCCCTCATTCAGAATTGTAATATAACAAGTTGATTCGGCCATTGATACTATTAAAAGGGTGATATTACAACGGGTGAAATTATTCACATGTCCAAGTCAAACCAATACTACTGCATTGACTCAATTGAGTATGACAAACATAGAGGAGATTCATGTTTTATTCAATAACTCCAATGGGGTATCAATTTTTTCCAATTCATAAAATGTTTGTGTTTTTTTTCCAAAAAAGGCAGAGGACGATTAACGAAAACAATTGATTAGAAAATTATCATTAAATATTCTTTGAAACAGAAACATTAAGGTAAAATGGCAAGAAAAAGTTGTGACGAATAAATATCAATATTGTCTAGTTATGCACTTCTCATTAGCGTACAAAATTGTTAATATTTATGAATACATGTACATATCGTATGGGACAATACATGTAATCTTTAGTTGAGCAACAGGGCGTCGAAGGGCAAATGGAGAGAGTATTTTCGTCAGAATACACGCATTACTATGTATCTAGGGAATTAAAAATTCCGTTCGTGGAAAAGCGAGTTCGAATGGATTCATCCAAGTGTGAACCCGTGGCTCTCATTTTCTACATTCATCTCTTCCTAATTCTCATTCACGTTTGTTCTTCCACACACATCCCTCTACGTACATACAAACGCCTGATTCATATGCGTACGCGCATATATACAATCATACTCGTTCTCCTTCTTGTCATTTGGTTCGGGGGCGCGCAAATTACAATTAGTTTCACTTTTGGATTTATGTCCACGCTCTGTCGGTTCCACCTGCGCACCGAGAATGGGAGCCTCTCTTATATTTATACACATTGACATAGCGCAAAAAAAAACCAATATAATAATCATTACGAAAATTATTATTATTGACAATTGAAAATAAAGAAAAAAAAAATAGCTTCGGAAAACTTTATGGTTGAAAAAACTTGTTTGTTTTTCTCTTTTCTTCAACTCTCCCATTATTAATTAAACATCAATTTTTTTCAATATTCAAGTAGGCACTGGCGGATAAAATGATTTTAGGGGAGGAATAAAAATACGTATGTCAATGTCAATGAGTTTTTTATCAAATCTCGTAGGGGACACTCGGAATGAAGAAAAAAAGCCTGTATGTGAAAACCCATTGTTCGGCAGGTATACAATTTATTTTATCTCATTATATTTTTTATTTTAGTTGAGTTTTTTTTCTTTTTTTTTAACCCATCAGAAAAAAACTTTGTAGCGTTTCTGTCTTTTTTCCCTTACAGATTCGATTGTGTATGTCCCAAATACGTCTTGTGATCAGTGCCCGTAAAATTTCTGGAGAAATTCTAAGCATCTGTACGGAAAAAGGTCAGCTTTCGCATTGTCTCTCTTTTCCCTTCCGCTTTTCCTCTCGGTAATATTTTCCTCATTGCCAAAATACACAAATGTGATATGGAAAACTTGAGGAAAATATGTACAGTACACAGATATTGAAAAGATATGACAGGGAATTGGAGTTCAGAGGAAAAAATCTTGTCATAATCTTCAACATATCAGTACATAAGACAGTATATAAAAAATTTTCATCGCTATTAGAGGGTGCAGTCCTACCTTACATAATCGCTGTACACAAAATCGATTTCAAACGTCACTTTCACCCCATCCATAATATATATGTAATACATATATATAATACATACAACAAGTTTGTGAAACTGTATATTCAAAATTACTGCGAGAGACGCATACCCGCGCTTGTCGGTTGCACACACGCGTCTCGTATAATTAAACACGATAATATATTGTGATGCCGAAGGCGAAGATGAAGAATAGAATAAATTGTTGTACCGAATATTCGTGATTTCTCTGTCATGAATTGAATATTATGTCTCGAATAATATCTAACTTAGTATCAAAGATATTTTGTTTCGTATAATCGAAATATATGGATTGAGATTTAATGTTATTCATGATGAGAATAAAAAAATTCGATAATTCATTGTAGACAGAAACACATAATATACCATACTTGTAGGTTTTTTTTCCCAAAGCAATTCTCACCTTAGTCAAATTTATTATCGACGAATAATCGTTAGATAATGATAATAATCACGAATAACGAACTCATTAGGGAATGACGAGAAGAATATTCCATCAGTTCGTTCATAGGCTGATGTGATAAATGAAAAAACTTAATTCTGCTCATTTTCGAAACCGAAGTATAAACTATCACAAAGTCCTTTCGTTCTCGAGTTTCACAACCCAGTGTCAATACTTTCGTGTACATGCAAATTTTGATAACCTAAGAAATGTTTTGTCCACAGAGAACTGTTTTCTATTGACTCGCATACTCTACTCATCTTTGTAGCAAACGTGCCAACATCTTCCCTGCGGGCAATCTACCGAATTGTATATAGACACATGGAAACTTGTAGATACATCATCGACTGTCATCGAAATAATCCATGTGACACATCATATCGACAAAATTCAAACAAACCTTTTATTATACAATTGGTCATAGATTTTGTCCCAGAGAAACTCACCCCACACTAACAACTATGTGCCTATCTATACATAAACCAACATGAACAATTGTTAACGCTCTGAATCATTTGGCTATATAAATACTCATCCGTTCACATTTTATCTTTAGTCTCGGTTATGTTGTGGGCTTCAACTGTGTGACGCTATCCTCCATATATTCACCGATGCTGACGTTTAGTTGGATCCAAACGACATCACATTGTGTGGAATATAGCACACTGTGGTGAGCATGTGCCGCCACTCCTCTTCGCATGTGTGATCATTCGGAAATGCTGACGTGATTGGTCAGCATACCATCAATGTATATATATCCATTTATACATCCAAACATATAACGCTTTATTTCAATTCCACAGAAAAATCATGTCTTATCTGTGTATTTTACAGTGCAGAAATATTATTATGCTAACATTTGGCATTTCAATGATCAATCTTATTTAATATATTGATCGAATATTTTGTGATATTTGGTTTTCAAAAAACATCGAAAAATCGTAGAAAATACTCAGGTAGACACCATAGATGTCAATTATATGTTGATTGCACCAAGACTGAGGATAATCAGGTCGCAAAACGATCCCATCACGAACGAATGGAAATGAATCGAATAAAATTTTTATTTTTCACCAATGATGATACAGGTATATTTAGCTAATGCAAAGTTCTTTCCTCAATCGAACACAATAGTTTACCAAATTTTCATTTAATTCATGTATCCAAATAATTTCAAACATCCAATCAATGTACTGAACAAAAAAATAATATTTTCTATATTATTAAGATTATAAAAAAAGGACCACTAACTTTATACGAAAAAGATACACAAAATCATCAGCACAATTGATAGCGATCAATATTGGATGATGACATTTTGAATTGTCAACTACTATGGTTCATTATCCCATATCTATTCGTGTAGTCAAGAGGTAGAGTAGAGTCAAAGAGTAGAATCACTTAACGCCTTACATATCGGAAGATTATCTATTCTGAACTCACTGCAAGCGTCGCAACACTCCCTATTGTACTCATGAACGAGCATGTATACGGATGTGTGTATTTGACTATACATATGCATTAAATGTCGAAGGGATGGGTCTTCTTGCCACGGGAGCTTTCCTCATTCAGGGAGAACTTCCTATCAGCATTCCACACGGTTTCCAACTTTCCGCTGTGGTTTGTCTTATAGGAAGCCATCCTCTGGACTATAAACCTAACCCCTGCCCGTACACACTATAGTGCCTGATGGCTCTCAAGCAATATAAATCATGCCTGATGTATCTACACTACCGACTATTACACACGATATATCTTCAGGATGTTATGATAGCTAATAGAGTAGTTATGTGGGTTTCAATAATGCATATAAATGATATCTGGATGATTGAATAAGAAATATTCACAGAGGAAAAAATATTCGGCAAAAAAAGATTTTTATTCTTTGAATAAAAAAAAATTGTCATAGTACGTAAGAAATCTATCCGAATTCTCGTATTTGGAGCTTCAAATGCAATTCTGTTATATATGTGTATACACAATGTATAAGGTGGATTTACTGTGTATGTATGTCAAATTACTGTGTGAATGCTCAATTATAAATTCATTTATTCAGTAGAACGACGTCACCTTATAGAACAAGATCAGAGATTGAGGAAACATTATCAGTGTTACATTGGAAGGGAACAGTTAGCAGGTAAATATTAATCGTGAGACACGTAAACGTTATCCTCATGCAGCTCGACTTTTTGTCTTAGTTTCATCACCAGAAAGTGCGCGCAATTTTGCGTGCACTTTTGCAACTTTAGGGCATTTGGGTTTGGAAAATTGTAAAAATTACGTAACGTCTTTTAGTATTTTTATTTCGAATCCTTATTATTTCTACCAATATTTTGATACTAAGTTAACTCGAGTAAGCATTCGTCATATCAATCCAATTCGCATGTAAACCTTATAAACAAAAGAATAACAATAAGACATAAAAAAATAGATAAATAAAACTAAAACAATCATGTATTCGATAGATCCTAAACTGCACCAATAAATTTTGATTCAACTGAGCAAGTTGGAGCTCGGTGAGCTCCAGGAAGTTAACCTAGTACGGGGAAAACTACCACTATCGTATGTGTATAATATAATATATAATATATATCTTGGTGTGTATGCTTGCAAGTCAACCCCACGAGAATTCTAAATCAGATCGCTTACTGCGTGTATACGTGTGTATTTATTTGCACGTATATGTACATTGCGATTACGCGGGGCTTCATACCAGGCGAACGATAAGCAACAACACCACTCGCACATTGCATCAAATATTAATCGTACCGTGAAATATTAACGAACTTCAACCCGTGCAATACACGCGACGCGTATTACTTTCTAGAAATAATGTGTCTGTGTACGAAGGTTAAACAACATACCATCAACAATAATGAAATTCATCTTCCTAATTTCGATATATGAATATACAACAATTTTGATATATCTCTATACATGTCTATAGACAAACAAATATTCTCAAATTTAAGGTTGTTGGCAACAGTGACATTGAAAATCAATAAACGTCACAAAAACGCAAAAAAAGAACAATATTTCACAATTCAGAATATTTATTACAATTATGTAACTATTGCATTATTATATTTTCTATCAGCGAAATCTTCCATTCATCAAGATCTATGACTTCTTCCTAAATTCATGTTTGCAGAAAAATTATAATTAGGTAACACCAAAGGAAAACTCACCCGCCTTGCTGCACGTGTATAACCATTATAATAATGAGGGGCAAATTAATACCATCATCTTCTTTTTGGGCGCTTTAAATTACGATACTAATTTGCGAAATTCTACCCCGCGAAATGCAACAGCACACACTAGTGTTAATTAATAAACCTAATACTCTTCCCCCTTTCTTTTCCCTACAGCATATGCAAATATGAAAGAACGCAAAATACAAATAGTGAACAGAGAGATAAAATGTTATCGCGTACATCATAACTCACCACTTTTTTAACAGCGCATAACTCTAACGATCTTTCTCTCATACTACTGGCAAGAAAATCTGGTCTAGAAGTTTAATGAGGATCTTGATGAAGAAGACTTAATCAACGTGATAAAACCTTTTTTGAGGAGGGTGACTGGTGTGTTTTACCATTACAAAATATACTGCATATACATAGTACACGTCTTATAAAAGAAAGAAAATATATATCATAGTCGTTTTCGTATGGTCATTGTCAGGTCACACTTTATCATGTGTCTTATAACGGAAATCTCTTTTTCAATGTTTACCATGCCTCTAACAAACCCTTTCTTCATTCCCCATAACGTTATTCTGTGTACATAATGTTTGCGTTACCGTACACCCCAATGCCGGGTTAAATATTATGATAAATTACAGTCCACAATAAAACAAATTATTACACTGACTATCCCAGAGCCAGTTGTTAACAAACGTATCGCATAACTGCAGACAATGATCCATCTTTCTCTATATCACCAGCGACTCACCCCTTCAATGTCAACGGGATATCTATTGAGATAAATGAAAAAATATTCATCAACTGAAATGTAATTATATATAAAATATCAGATTCTTCGATTAAGAAAAAATATTTTTACATCAATACCAATGATTTTGTTCTAAGGATACGGTCCTTATCTAACAAAACTAGAGGAATATTGTGGAAAATTAATTATTTGTATGGTTTGATGGTCATCTTCAGTGGTAGAAAAATAAAAAAGATAGAGCAAGTAAAGCGTGCACGTGCTTAGGTATTTCAACTGCACAAGTCCCAATCGTCTGTACATGGATCAAATCGCATTCAATGCATGTCAATTTGACATTCTCTACACATAATTACTCCAACGTTAACACAATTGTATCTCATTTATTCCAGCAAAGTGTCATACACTTGCAATTTCACCGCATTATCATGCAAATGGAAATCCAATATTGTAAATGTTGAGTACAATGCTTTACACACAATACATCTACTCATTATTTTAGGGATCTTATTTTAGCCACTTAATTGGAATCTTGGAATTAATTGAATGTCATTGCTATCGATCGGTGCGCAATTTCCCAAACACAATACTATCAAATAAATCGCAATGATGGCACATCATTTTACACAAACTGTTAAATTCCAAATAATGTACATGTATTATAATTGAATCCAGTTCAGTTCATACTTTCATTTTCATTATTAATAATGAAAAAAACAAAAAAACAAAAAAACAAAAAAACAAGAAAACCAAAAACACAAAAAAAAAAGAGATAAAAAAGCGTGACCAGCTGGACGTCTCGATAAAATTACGAGACGGGTTTCATTATATACATGCAGCCATGGCAGCTGAAAACGTTCACGTTTGTACATGCACGTGCATCCAGTACGGTTACGTATTGACAATGAAAATAAATGTGAAATAATGGATATCATGCATACCAATAATACATATGTCCATTTTTTTATCGGCATAATACTCCAAATTTATTGCCATGAAAAAAATTGTTTCGGTTGAAATTCGCGGTAAAAACAAACCATTCATATATATTATTATGAATTTATAATAACTTTTTACAACTCTAATTAATCATGAAAAGATGAAGTTTCCTCTTCTTTTAGAAAGAAAAAAAAAAACAGTAGGCACTGTTGTTTCTTTTTTCTAATGTCTAGTTTTTCAAATAAATAATAATAATATGATGATGAATCATGCAAGCAAATGAAGGGGATGAGTTTGAGACGCGTGCACGGCCATGAATGAGACCAATGTCATCCTTACATACACATTTTCTCTCTTTTATCTCTCTGATTTTTGTACTCAGTCACAAATCGAGTACGAGACATTGATAGATAAGCACAGTTGAAATCGCGTCCGACGATGAAATCGATTACATACATAGTTTTAAACGAGACAGATTAGCCCCCAGACGACTGGCATTTGCGGCTTCCCCTGAGACGTTAGCTGATAGAATTCCGAAGAATTTCATCCAACGATTTCCTCGGATAGTTAATGATCCACCAGTCTCCTTTCCTATTCTAATATATACAGATACAGCCATACTTTCTCTCTCCTACCTCATCTTACTATTTCACTCATCTCCTTCAATGTGCTTCGTAGTGCAGCCTAATTTTTTTTCGGGTCAATGAAAAACTTCTAAAAACTTCGTTCACTTTCATTTCTTAGACAGAAATTTTTTCCTGCTTCATTCATTCTCTTCCCTCTAATTTTTTCTCCTTGTGTTTTCCTCTCCACTCTCCACTCACTGTACAATTTTAAGAGGGACTCACGAGGCTGTTTCGCATTGCTTTAAAATCCATTCACTTTTACAAAACATATTTAGATAATTTTTCTTCTTAAGTGACATAACGGTATATACAATACTTCAAATCACATATACATTTAGTTTAAGTAATTTGACAATGATTCCGGTTCAACTGAGTTAATTTGGGTAACTGTAAATAACTAAGAATATGAAATTATTGATCAACAAAATTATTTCTCAAATCTCGATATAATATAATTCCAAATTTGCCCATCTCTTCCTGTATATCACGAATTTATCCCTATTCTAATTCAATACTTTATTCATATTTATAGTTCTGTGACTCTAGCATGAAGCAATTGCTTAACAACAATTTCATTTCTTCTTCTTTATATATATATACATTGAGGGTGAAATTTTTATTTGTACATATCGTTTATTCTGTTCCCGCCTATGGCATTTGTGACAACTATGAAAAATGACAAGAGACTCATCGCACGCTCTGATCTCATGTCGAATTTTTTCGTTCTTTTTTCCTTTTTTTTACATTCATCTCCAGAGATGGAAGATGAATCTTCCTATATATATAGCGACTATATACGAAGAGTTCACAGCCGCGTGAAATGGCAAATTGAAAACGAAAGAAATAATGATGATCGCAATAATAATGATGATGATAACAATAGAATCTTGGGAGAAAAAAAAGAATATATGTCCGCTGAGCAACTGGCATGAAATACAGTATTTTATTGCACAATACTTGAAACGACGGGGAACATATATATATATCCCCTTTCGCTGTGATACTTTCAGTTATTACTACAGTAATTCCTAATTGCTTGTGGTCCCACAAACAAACAGAAAAAAAAGCCGATAAAATCGCCACAAGAGTGATAGAGAGTGTGAATGTATAGAAAAGATACTATGTGAAGTTGAAAAATGTTTTTAGCAATGCCACTGATGCCTAGTCGTTTCGAAAATTATAACGTTGTGTATATAGCATAGTGAGTAGCGAGCTGCTACTTGGCAATAGAGTGAAAACGAGAGGAAGTCGGATACAATAATACGCACGCGGGTAACGCCAAAGTATATACTGTTTCAAAAGCAGCCTCAACAGGGGCACCATAAAGAAATCTCCGCGCAACCCGGTCAACATTCACAATGTTTTATTTATTTGACATTTAGTAAATGAGGTTATGATATAATACCAAAACCAGGTTATTTGAAATATGGATATATAAATTGAATTAATTCATTCAAATAATTCAACAAGCATTTATAAAGAAAAATCATTTTCTGATAAAAAATAATTAATAATTAAACAAATTAAAATGCTTAGTAATACACGGCAGTTACTGCTATATATTTATTAAACTGTAGAGACCGCCATTCTAGCATGGGACTGAGTACCATTCTACATAGCTCTAATTCCCATGCAGAATAGCGAGATTTACCATTTCACTTGTTTCAATGTAACATAGTAATCATTACCAGCAAAATGGTAACGTATCCTATTCTACATAGAATCATACACTATTTCTTTAAATATGAGTCTGGTTACTATGTCGAATGGTAATCATTACTATTCTTTTCTCTCCGTGTACTCATCCTTACATTCCGTCTCTTTATGTTCCTCTTCCTTTTGTTTTTTTCCGACTCTTAATTCGGTTTATTGCTTTGACTCCAAACCATTTCAAAAGTGAGAAAAAGCAAAAAAAAAACATTAAACGAAGAAATATAAACATTCTATTTTTATTCACATCCCTTCTCAACCAACTGGTTCTATTGATAGTTAAGATGGGTACAATGAGTCGAACTAGTTTCTCAGGCCATATTTCTATATCATTTTATATGAAGTAGAAGAAGGAGAAAAAGATAACTCTATCAGAAACTACACCTGCAGAAACAAAACCCAGGTTTGCAGTACAATTAATCATTTCCACTACGATGAATCAGCTTTTTCCATCATAAACCTAATGATAATATCATACAAGTAAACGCCATAATGAAATTGTTTTTCTTCGCCACAAGACAACTCACTCATTATATCACATAATAGATACTCACTGCTGACTATTAGATCAGGAATAATATTCGGTGGCATATTACGTGTTGCTTGATATAGATGTGCGTTGCGTCATGGTTCGCTGATACTATATGCACATCCATATATATATATATATATTCATATTCATACTTATCTGCTACATAACCCTAGTTGACCGTGCTATTGGTTCAATTAAATACGATTATATGCCATGATATGAGATGAAGAGAGAGAGAGGAAAAGGGCCAATTTGCAATGCGCAACCACGATGCGTATCCTTGCATCGTTAAAATCATTCGTGCGTTGGAAATTGAATATCGATAGGCGCTCACGGACGAAACACGATTGATCCGCGTGCATTGGAGGTTATACAAGTTTTAAAATATATATCTGTATGCATATATATATGTATATGTGGATGTGTGTGTTCGGGCTTGTGTTTGTATGGGGTGGGGGGTATTGAATAGTGGTAAAAGAGAAAAAGTGATAGGATATGGTATAGGGGCAAAGAGTGTACGTAAAGAGAATATATATTACTTCTCTATGTGCTCATATATCCTCTGAGTAAATCATACGGCATGTGCGAGATGTTGCTGCCTCCAGATTCGCCACACAGTTGCAAGAAAATATGATATAACATGAAATTCTACCAATACGTGATGTTGATATATAATTCAGTTGATTATATTCTATTCGTCCAATCGAAATATGTGCAATTGCCACTTGGGAAGAACAAAAACAAATGTATAGTATGTATAGTTTTTATGGAAAGATGATATCACGGAGAAGCACCGGTGTATGAAATGGACAGAGTCCATTTTGCCCGTATTTTTATATGATGACACTGAGCTGTAGAGACATAATTTTATAGGTGTATCAAATATTTAATACACATTTAATTATTTTTGTATAGAAATTCATGAAATGAGTGGTGGGAAATGATAGTGAACAAGAAGGGAAAAAAAATGAGAAAGTACGGGAGTTGACGCGACCGGGGATCAAATTTCATATGCATCTATAGAAAGAGGGACCAAGAGATCGAGAATGAAATGAGTCAAAGTCCGATTGAGGGTAATCAAGAAAGAGGGAATGGTCGATAACGGGCCAATGGAGCACGTTCATGATGGATCATGCTTTTAATGGAGCACCACATATTGGGAGATCGCCTCTCCACTTCTCTCGTGCCACCATACATACAAATTCAGATCAATACACACAAATACACATTGAATATATATAACAAATATAGACTGAATGGAGAATACGCACAAGTAGTAGTATCAACTCACAGAATTAAAGCTCTTGGTCCTTCTACTATTAAGGGTGGATCCTGAGTACAGACCTGATATATGAAAGCTTTAACTTCTATACATATACATGTGAAGCTACATGTCCAAAGAGAAATGGTCCAAGTGAGAGGATGAAGGGGCCGCCACCTACATTGTATACATACATGTGATATAGCGAGGCGCGCGAAGCGGGAAACGTAATTAGAGCTGGACTGGTCAACATCTCGTTGAACGACAGCAATTGAAATGGGGTAAACGGTAAAGGGGATTTGATACAGCATCACAACTATATATGTATTCGCGGGTGTGTGCGTTTGTGATTGAGTGAAAGAGAAAGAGAGAGAGTAGGATATAGAAATCAATGAGATTTCTTTCACAACATTCTCGAAGTTCATTTCCCCCTTTCCTTTCTCTCCAATTGTAGTTGTGTGTATATATAGATAAATATATATGGAAATGTATCAGGAAAATGAGAAGAAAAAATTTCGACATTCAGCACTTTTGAAAATCACCAAACCCTCTAATTTGTCTTGCCGTGTTATAATATGGTTGATATCGATTTTTTTTTTTTCCAAGTGTTAACTATTTTGTGTATTTATCATTATTGCCGAGTAGATGCTTATGGATCAATAAATTTGATTGAGACGATGTATAAAATGGCTATGCAAATGTGGAATTATGTTGAAATGGTTAAATCATTTTTGGAAATACTTGGAATATGATAATTTTGATTCAGCGGTGAATGGAAGTTTTGTGGTCATTTTTAGTTTTGTGGAGAATTTATTGGTATTTTGAAAACGCATGAGACTCCCGGTTTTATAATAGTACGGTAAGTTAAATATTGAATATTCCACATTAACAACTTTTATAGTTGCAAGATGATATAATTTAAAAAAGTGCCGTGACCGAATTTTTATGCTCATTCAAATGGAGGAAATTGCATCAATTTTTCCTTCAAACATGTGTGTCCATTTTCATTTTACTTTATGATGATCCGATGAAAACAAAACCCTAAATCCGAAATCAATTTTTCACTTTCTCATGAGATAAAAATATAAGTAAAAATCATTTTCATCTGCGTCTAGCGTCTAGTGAATCTAATAATGTGTAAAAATACATTGAGAAATTTCTATTTAGTAACCAGTAGACTGACGAAACTACTCCAATAACAAAGAACGGAATCAGAGGATTCCATAAAATGATTCAAATACCACCGAATTTAAATATTCATATCAATATATAACTTTGCACTTCCACGTGAAAAATTTTACAGCAAGAATGATAAGTGTAACGGCAAATGCACGAGAAAATATTCCATTTCCTTATACTTCTCTTATTATTTCTGCTATTTCTCTCTTATTCGCCACTATCTGATCCCCTTTCTCACTTTTTCCAGTAAGACTTGAAAAATATTCTTGTAGAATATCACGAGATTTTCCAGTATGCATGCATAAGCAAAAATAACAAGACGAAGAGAATACGATAGGAAAAAAGCATATATCCCAGTTGCCTTGTGCACCGATACGAAAAGTATCTGAAAATATAGAAATATATTATTGGTGAGATCCTATCCCGATTCACACTTACGTACCCGAGTACATACATCTGATTTTCGCATTCTTGTATGTGTATATATCTGTTTAGTGTAGTAAAATACACGAGGTAGAAGTGAAGTAGTGAGCGTGAGAGCGCGAACCGAGTGGGCGCCGATATATAGAATTAGTATTTGCGTTTGGTCTCTTGTCAATCCAATTTCTGTTGAATATCGGATAAATATCGTTTGCGCCTTAAATCGCATCGATAAAATTTGCTCGACGAAGAGTTTGTGTGTTGTATATAAGAATATTCGATTTTTTTAGTTTCGCAACATTTTCTTTCACATCTTTTCTCATCTTAGGATTTTCTTGCACAAATATATATACACATGCTTGGTGTGTAGCGCCGGATGCTTTTTGAAACGGATAGAGAGTGAGTAAACAGCGTAGAATTCTCGGTATTTCTTCGCGTCGTTTTATTTTCAATTAATTTCGATATCTATTCTAGACATATTTTTCTTCCTATATTCAATATTTATTTCGACACATTTCATCCTAACTCCTCCATTTATTCATTTACTCAATTTTTCTCTTCTTCGAAACTACTCTAACCACAGTTTTGTTTTCTTTTGTTTGAATTCATCCGTACGATACGTTGAGTAATCCCACAGAACACACGAATTGTGTTACACCATATGACAAAATATATTACGTTGTATAGGTACATACACAGGTATATAGAAGAATAACACCCCTATAAGAGTGAAAGGAGCCATGAAATTAGATGGAATGAGGACTATACGAGCTAAATTAAATGGCTCGTGTTGTTTGTTGCAATGAATAAAAACAGAACCGAAAAGAGAATTAACCGGTACATGTAAACATTTATATATATATATATATATATATATATATATATATATAATGTGCACCCCCTGTCATTTTGGAGTGGATTTACGAGCCACGGTACGAAAATTCATGCCTGTTGTAGCTCTCAACTTCTCTCCTCATACATACATCTTCATACATATACATGGACGTTATATGAATTTTTTCTTATTTATTTCACGCTCAACCTCCATCTTATTACACTTTCACTAAAAAGTAATGCCTCGACTTACGATTCATCATATTGTGATGAAGAAAAAAAAGATAATATTCATATTAAATGCGGAGAATGTTACTGCATAAGAACAAATTTGTCCAAAATATTGAAGGAAAATATTTTTCTACAATGAATTAAGAAAATAACCTAAATCCTTTTGGCTTAGATGTATAAATGTATACACAAAGTCGATATCTATGAGGCAAATACGTTCAGCAGCCGCTCTTTGCATAAATATGCATGGGTTGATAGTTACAAATATTAGTAGAATGATGAAAACACCGGAGAAATAGAAAAGTTGATACTAATCCTATCAGTGCGCGGAGTATTAGGCCCTGTTTGGCTGCAGCATAATAGTTCTCTCTCGAGTGAACCATCTATCACCGTCAATGCATCATCTCTTATATGAAGCACCAGTTTCGGTGGTGCTCTTTTTCATGATATATATCCCCTTATATATAATAGTAGTGAATGAGAGTGACGTGTTCGCACACCAGATGGGAGCTGACAACGAAAAAGGGATATGTAGAATATAATAATGGTATTTGAACAATATGGCTAACTAATTTCTGTCCGTGCACGAAAATTTTAGGACAGCAATGTGGAAGTGTTCTGATTCATATTCAAATTTCAAATTTGATGAAAACCTTTATTTCGTATAATTTATTCTGAAAATCGAAATATTCGTACAAATTGTCAAGGAGTGATGAGGAATTCGCGAGAAATTATAGGATATCTAGATGAGAATTGTTAAGAAAATATCTCTTATATTTAGACTCATGGGAAATATTTTTGTATGTGCGTCATATAAATTCAATGAAGAATATATATAGGAAGTTTTAATAACAAAAAATATGTAAATCGTTGCAGGGGTTCATTTTCTCCGACCTCTGATACCGCCACCCCACACACGTGTATTTTCATATGTATGATGTGAACGATATCAGAGGTGTGGTACCAAACTTGTAAAATATGGAAGCAAATAAAACAAAAATTCACCGCGCGCTCACGGATGATAAACATACGAGGACACTTCATGTGCTCATATGAGATATATATATATATTTTCGAACTTATTATTGATCGATGGCGATCAACTTTTGACCTTTATCTTTGACATTATAAGTTTATCAATATTAGTATTGCTGTAAATTACGTGAAACAAAAAAAGAACAATCTTTATATAACAATGGTGAATTTATAGGAATTATAACCTAAAGCTTTTAATGCAATATAACTTCATATCCAGTTCATACTCTGTGTACGATAAAATATATATATACATCTGTGTTCTCTAGGCCGATTTTACCAATCCATCTAACAATCTTCAGCCTAAAACCTCCTCCCCCTCAACTCTTCATTTTCCTAATAAATAAATCTGACAATTGATGAATTATCGCTCATTAGTATAACTTCAACAAAAAAACTATGATCAAATAATGATTATATTACCAATGCATTCATAAAAAAATAAACTCTTCTGCCCATTGACTTGACATCTAAGTCAAGACAGGTTTTTTCCATTACAATCCGTCATTGCCAATGGAAATTCGTCAATTTCCCATGTGTATATCAAAACTACGCCTGATTACAACCCCTTTCTTCATCTCCCCAAAATATCCACAGTATATATATACGTGTAAACGCATGAACAGAACCGCAGTAAGTAAAATGTCAATTCTCGTTTCCTGAATTTCTCGTTACGCCTGAAGAGGTATTCAACAGCCGTTCATCATTTCTTATTCGTTGCCACATACATATACTTTCATGAAAACACACATAAAAACATATACATACATACAAACAGATAGACACAGCCCTCCATCAACTTTGTCATGGTTTCCCCACTTTTGCAACTTCTATACGTTCATATGAAATGGGTATGGTCTTTCTACTCAGTATAACATCACAGTCGCGATAAAAGACGTGGAAAAGATCTGCCTCCTCGAGCGTGGAAAAAGTTAGCCAGAGCCACCACCCTCTCTCTCTCTCTCTCTCTCGTTTTCTCTCTCTCCTGTCTCGGTATCTATACCAATTCTATGAGCAACCCCTTGCACCACCTATTCACCAGTGACACACAAGAAGAAAGTTCTGCGCTTTCCTGAGCTGTCCTGTGGGTCTTGATGCATGGTTGGATAATTACGATCATTGTTAGGGCTGCATTTCGTCTCGGTTACGAACAATAGACAAAATATCTGGGTAATGCGAGTGAGTATACATTTTATATCCACAAATATATAATAGTAAGGAATGTTATAAATGGAGCAATAGTATTTGATATTGAATAGATGAAGAATCCCTGGTAAATCTTGTGATACAATTTGATTTTCCATGTTCTATATCATGTGAAATAATTTCTCATAGATTACGTGAATACGAAAATTAGCGAATTTGAAAATGAGATGGGGGTGGCAATAAATTTTTTTTTACTTCAAATCTAGTTATGAATATTGTATTCGATTTATTGATTCAAATGAATGAATTTAAATTAATTAGATTTCCATATATTGCAAATCATGACATTCATTTATATGGAAAATAATATACCGCATGGTTTTCATGGAGCGAATTTCATGTATTTTATACATCGTCAGTCATATCAATATTTAATATACTTCATCTATTCAAACGGACAATAGTTTTTATCACATGAAATCGTGGAAAAGCGCCATATGTGATGAGTACATCTATTGATGTGTGTCTACATGCGTGAGAGGGAAAATGAACATCTGGAATCTCATTGTTTCACACAAACATACGAAACCGGTATGAAGGCAAAAAGAATAGATAAGGTGTCAACGTCTTTCATAATTCAACATCGACTGATTGGCATGGCGAGTACATCCGGATTATATTTATAAAATAAATGAATTCGAGTCACCTAATGTTAGTGTCAAGAGCCCCTTCATATTTGGCCCGCCTGTAACGAATGTACTATTTCGATTTCTAGCCCAATATATAAATTCAACTAATTGCAACAATTTGAGCGGAAATTATCATCTTTTAAACTAATGCGGATCATTGATTTTACAATGTCTCTAATATAGATACATTACCACAATTTCTCTTTGATAATGTTTTGTATTGGAAGATATACAATAAGGCAGCGAACTTCAGCCGATAATTGCAACTATTATTCAATGAATGAGGATGAAAGTTAGTGGGACTGAAGATAAATTCAGATAGAAAAAGAAATATGGAAGGAATAAGGGTGAGAAATGACGACCAAAAACGACATTCCTGAGACATTAAAATGGTGGATCATCTTGATTATAAAATGCGCAAAAGCATTTGTATTTGCATAAAATACTGCGGTGAAATAAATATACAGATGGGCACAGACACAGGTTATTTCGTGGAAAATAACCTGTGTCATAATGTCATGCATAGTGACGGCATTGTTCATGACCTGGCAAATTGATTATTGCACTTGGGGTCTTGAAATTACCGTGGAAAATATATAGTGAGCTATAGATAGTGTCGGTGGTGCTGCTCTCTGTCTCGCTTTTTCTCTTTTACAACATTGACCATCTACGAAAAAGAAAGCAATCAATTTTGAACAGGCTGATAGTGGGTACATGTGGCTTGAGAGCGTGCGAATAAGCCGGTGCATCGGCCACAGGCGAACGAAGGCGTTAACGACTCGATACTCGCAGGGTAAATATCCCCATCGAGAGACTGAGAGCACAGCCCGAACAATTCGTTAATGGCTTCCCGTCTCTCACCCCCCACCATATATGTCTACAATTCTCTCTCTCTCTCTCTCTCTCTATATATATATACTGCTGAGCCCCGCTCCTGCATAACCTACCACATCACCATTATTCGCGTCCACCCCCGCTGAGTTCAACTCTATCGCCAACACACACTGTGCGCACAGACTCGTTGAGCGTAATTACGCTAATCGATCAAACGTCCATGAAATAAATTTCCTCACCCTGAAAATTTATTTACTCATGTTTAAATCTAAACCATGAAAAAGAAGAAATAAAATAGAATGAAGTGAAACAGAATGGAATGAAGAAAGAATTATTAACATGAACATCGTTTGATTATTAACAATAAACACTGTTATTATTGTTTATTTGTTGTTGTCCTTCTTTTTCCTCATCAATGACAAAATTTTCGACAAAAGAACACATGTAGGTATATACTAAACAAGAAAATATGCACCGGACATTGGTCATAAATATTGACCAGATCCGCGTAGTCAAGGGCTCCATCCCTCTAAAGTGTATCTATACTCGACATATTCACCATCCATGCCATTCACGTTTTCTCTCAATGTAAAAAAATATGCCCCGGAGTGACCATCATATATGTATATATATCTATATAAAGTACCCGCTCTCAATGTTGCTATATAAAATGTACACTTTCCAACCCTTCAGATTTTTCTTGACTCATCCAATTTTCCCCTCCCCGTTCAATAATGAATTGGCTGGTCAATATACATATATATATATATATATATATATATATATATATATATACTGTAATTCGAGTTGAAACATTTTAATCAAATTGAATATATTTTTTTTCTTCCATGTTCCGCATAAAGTTTTCATTTACTTATTCATTCACTCACTCATTTATTAATTTTTTTTTTCAAATCCCTAATATCATACCATATCAAGATTGTGCAAATTAGAAACAATTTTATCTATAGAATATTTTACGCTCCGTATCAAATAAACAAATAAAAATGAATCCCAATGCAATCCTATTTTTTGGAAATGTCAATTGTGTATTGCAACTTCTAACCACTTGTAGCAATCATTCCTGAGCAGTGTGTGGCAAAATTCGTCAACTCGGAATTCTATCTCGACCACGCAATATAATATTAATGATAATGATAAAAAATCTTTAATTTAGTGAACTAACTACAAAATTACCATAATCGTTCATTGGACTATATATAATTAACACTATAATTTGCTCTTATAGTATAATTCCACCGAAAGTTTATCTCAATACATCATCTCCGTTCTTCTGTTGTACCAAGTTCATTTAAATATTTATAAAACCACAATGAAAATAAAGCAAGGAAAAAAAGCATAAGAGAATTTATCCAAGCACAAATAATCTACTGCGGGAATATGTATGGTCCCATGTTGTTATGCGCCAGGTTTTACTTCGTTTTCCATCTCCCGTTCGTCATCGTCTCGCTCTGCAACAAATATTTTCTTCAACCACCTTTTGGCGCACAAGTTCATTCAACGGCATCAAAAGAACTCGGGTGTAAAGCTGCTCTCGTTTCCAGCTCGACGATCTCAACGGTGAAATTTCTGTTCGATAAGGATCGAGCGAGCACGAAGCTTTCTGGCTGATTTCGACGCCTTTGAGCTTTACTGAGGCGAAAGACTTTCCCAACTGAGCACCAAACATTCGAGTTTCATAGAGTATAGACTTTCGCGGCTTCTGCACCCTCCCTATTACGCCCCCTCTTTTGCTTCTGACAATTCCTTCTCTTGCTTCTTCTCATTCTATCATACCATATAATCTTTTATTTCTTGCCTACTCTCTCATCCAGATGGAGTTCTCAAAGTATTTGATGTTAAGATCAACTTCTTAGTCATCAAAAGCACACTCATCATTTTTTCCTTGCTCTTTCACTCTGACTCTAGACTATCTTCACTCCCATTCAACCAAATAAACCTCTGTACATACACATTTTTGTAGTTTAAATAATTTATTATTTGACTCCAGAATTAATAGAAAATGGAACAGAAAAGACCGTCAAAAGCACATTTAGTGTGAATGGTACCAATCAGGGTGGAGATTCATATGGAGTATTCCGAAAATATGTGAAACTTCGACACTATTTAGAGAAATCCGATTGAAAAAAACAGCCGCCGAAATTCAAGTGAATGAACAACAACTTGAAATATCCGAAAAATGTCTCCATAGTTATCTATATCTGAAAATACTTATTTTCAATATGTTTATGAAGAAAATAGTGATATAAATAAAAATGTTTGTGTACATATGCGTAGAGAATTCAACGCAAAGTCGTTTAACAAAGTTCACTTGTACGTACAAGACACACATATGGACGGATAATAGAGATAAATCCAAAACCATATATAACAGAGAATTCAATTCCCGAAATGAGAACGAACGAGTTGGCACCACCCCACCCACAATTATACAGTTACAGCCATTAAAATTAGTTTGATGGCAACTGTTTCGGGGGCAATTGTGACTAACTTTGTACACATATAATTTATCGGTACTTTTGAGAATTCTGCTGACTGCATTGTGAGCACTAATTGTATACATGCCTTCATTATACATTCCTTTATATTAATTGTGATGCTTTAAAGTATTTGATATACTTTGATAAACACTCATCACACTAGCTGTAAACGAACCGAGTGGCAGCAATATTCCCACATGAATTCTAGTATTGTTCTCAGGAAAATTATGACGAAATAAAATTTATTTAATAAAACACATTATCTGATATGTATGAATGCGGAGACATAATTTTTATCCTTTTATTAATCATTTTCGTTGTGATCTCATTGTTCTATCATTGATATACACGTCTTTCTTTTTCTCATCATCTCAAAGCATTTATTAATAGTGAAATAATTTATTTTACCACACGTACTTTTATACATATATATAAATGTATGGGGGCAAAAAATTTTCTTCGCCTCTTTTGCCAAATATTTTCTCTTATCTTGCATCATCCCCATCTCTCACAATGGCTAGTTTGCTACGGCGAGCTCTTTCATTTCCCCCTTATATAGGAAGCTATACAGCCGAGTATAAACCATGCCACGTCGCATCGCACATTTCTTTCATACTCTAATTCCCTTTTTTCTCTTCTACTGATCATGTGGAAGAGGAAAGAACAGACATTGTGAGATAAACAAAGTTGGTTTCCGTCTCTCTACCGCAGATTTTCAGCTTCAGCTGAAAGCCCAAGGTAGCACAACATGGTAAACGCATAATTCCTAATTTTGTGCTTTCAAATTTTTCCAAACTAAAATAATGTACAGAAAACTATATAATATGATTGCAGGATCTTTTAATCGAGAGAAAGAGGAAAAATTATGGCGCACAACGAGAAACTTTGAAGCGGAAGTGACGAGTGAGTTCGATTCATCAATGTCTCTTTTGTCAGTGGAATATCTACTTTTTGGAGATCAAAAACAAATAATCCAAAATTATTCCAACATGATGGGTCAACACTTTTTGATGCGAAATAAAATCTGGAAAAAAAAACTAAACCAAAACGAACAATGTAGTGGATTGAATTTAGCACGCGAAATTCATTAATACAATATCATGAGGTCGATCCTGGTAATTGGGAAACATGGTTCAGTGACAAGAAAAAAAAAATATAACATTCATAAACCGAAGACAAACTACAAACAAAGAGAATAAATCATTTAATCCAATTGAACACACATTCCTATTATTCCCATTATTCTCATTATTCCTATTATTCCCATTATTCCCAACCAGGGAAACGATGTGAAAATTTTAACACGCTCGACCTTTCCGTTCCGGTCACACGTCCATCTAAATTCTATCAGAAAATATATATAACACATGAAATTTCAGGCTGATAATAACAGCAATATATCAGACGCAGAAGCCACACTCGTATTAGATATCAGAGCGCCCAAACTATAAATACGTCTTTCATCCCTGTATATTACACTAGGACAAACTTTTGTTCAATTCAATATTTCTCTTCATCCCACCACTTCACGTGTATATTATATGTATTGACTGATCGTTAATCGTCACATATATATATTGGTGTACACAAGTTGCACAAAATGCCAAAAGAATAGGTTATGAGTCATATAATGTGAGGACTATGCCCCCTGATGGTAAACTTAATGATGTCAATTTCGACCACACACTTTCACCAATGGATTATTAACAAATTTATATATTTTTGCAAGGGTGTCAATGCAATAAATCCACGTATATAAAACTCTGGAAATTTCTCAATGTATCACGCGTACTCGACTCATATCAAAAGCCATCCAGTATATATGTAAACATAGCTGAATTTTTATTACACTGCCTGGGCTCATCGTCAAGAAGTTTTACACTAATGACAATTTTATCGACGCAATTCAAACACTTTTTCCATTATTTCCTATTTCATGTTTTATCTGTTCTACCATTTACATACTCATTCCCTTCAATTTTCCACTACCACTCTATCAATAGTCTGTATATATACACGATTGTTTGCCAGATCTTAACACAGTTCAGCATCACGCGATCAGTGCTAAAAATTTCGGAGAAAAATAATCAATATCACTCTGCTCATTATTGAATTTTCTAAACAATTATTAATCAACAATCACATTGTCATAGTTGAACGATACAATGTGCCAAACTTACAAATACAGCCAACAACTTTACGTATTATTCCCCCTAATTGATAACGTCGTTTATCAAACGACCGAAATATCGAACTATGGAAAATTGGGGATGGTTCTTTCAAAACCGAAATATTAGTTGCGATAACGCTGCCACCAACCAGCTAGTATTTACTACGAGACACCTTTTGTATCTACATAACCGCCTGATGTTAATCCCCACCCCTTTACGAAAAGTCCAGGTGAATCAATTCACTAATCATTCCGAATAACCCTAGTATACCCTACATATATGATATGATACTGCATATACGCATGTGCGAGAGAAGGGTGATCGTGAAGGAGATAATGAATGCAAATTCACCTGGTGGTACAAACATTAATACAGCAATTAAACGATCATTAACGTCTGCACTGCAGCCGCACTAATGATCCTCGCAATCACAAAATACATCGGGCGCAGCAAGTATTAAATTGTAATAGTTACGAAATATATATATAATGTGAATAATACTATAACAGAAACTGTAAAGCACTCAGTGCTGGATATAATATCCCGGCTTCTTTTTATTTGTTGTTATCATTCATTCACCATCATTATTGTAAAAAAAATTGGCAATGCTGTTAATACATTCCACTTGTAGAGAAAAACAGAAAAATTCAATTTAAATATCAAAAAATGATGATGCTATGAACAATTTCATGAAGAAACTCAATGACAACGTTCATGTTTAGTGAAATTAGTTCAATTCACTGGTATATGTGTACAATAATGACTGAGAGTATTCACTTTTAATTCTTCAAAACAGATATAATAGGAGGAACACGAAATGCAAAAAGAATAACCAGAAACTGCGTGGGTGTATATAATACATGTTGTTGCATCGAGTCAGGGCCGATGAAAGATGGCTTCTTTTAAGTAGTTTCAACTGTTTCAAGGTTTCTACTGCAGACGGGTGGTGACCCACTGCCCTTTAGCAGTACGACAACTCCAAAGGAGTTTAATCAAACTGGGAATTTTTCAAAACGAATCGATTGAGATATAAAAGAAAGTAAATGGTGAATGAATCGATTTATGATCATTCCTTATTTACCTTCCTCCCTCGCTAATCTCATCTCTAATCCTGTTTATTACATTCACATTCTGGTATTTTCAAGACAATAACATTCAATACAATGATTATAGAACATAAATCACGATGACTCTGCAGAAAATGATCCAACAACAAAATGTTGTCCACTGCTATAATGAAATTGTTGAATGAGTCTATGAACAACATATCAAATATGTCGGCTAGAGCTAATATTAGTTTCATATTCAGTCGAAAAGAAATTATGAAACATAAATTAATTTTCGCAACGGAAGCATATGCCCCCCACAATATACATTGATTCTATATATTGACTCACCGCATATCACCATATCACCTCATCTAAATGTTGTCATTGATGCCGCATATCACGTATCCACAATATTTTATATTTCAGTTTCCGACCGCCACTTTTGTTCACATACACTTTTACACTCACGAACAAATGCATAACTGCGAGACACTTTTTGTATTGTCACATAATAAAGACCAACTTGGCGGTAACCCCCTGGGTCTCACTTCAATGTACATATATGAACGATATCCTCCTTCATATACCAATGCCCGCTTGTCACCTATATATATGGTTATAAAATAGAATTTTCCTCAATTCATATTCCCCACAAGACAATATAGATATATATATTCATACATATATACTTATTATTCCATACAAAATAGAATGAGAATGAAAAATGTATTTACTGCAGTTTATCATTTCATTTTTTAACTAAATGACATTTCCAAGTAAAAAACTAAATAATAGAATAATCAAATGATTTATACGCCGAGAAGGAGAAACGATTCGTATCAAATCATGTTTTCTCTTGGATGCTAAGTTGAAATTATATGATCTCGTTTCATGTCATTCATTCTGTTGGGTATATAAATATATTGCCATATACAATTGCGAACTTTTTAAAGATTATCCATCAGCTAAGAGTGGCTGACTCACTTAGTGATACATGAAAAAAGAGAAAAAGAGAAAAAAAAAACAAATAAAAATTGATGAAGAAGTTCACGTAATATATGTGTATATGTAATTTTGTATACCGATATGTCGAGAACCAAAGTAAGTTTTCACGAACGTTCCATTCCGTTCCGTTAGGTAATCATTATGAATCAACCCAAGTGTTTTGTGACTGCGTTTACGTTTACGATTCGCTGTAAATAACATCTGCTATGATTTTTTAATTTGTTATTCATAATATATCTCGGGCTGAAATATAGTCTATTACGTATATGCTTTATCTGTTAACATTTGCCATCCAATCGTGGACTTGAATAAATTTTTATCTTCTGAAACATTTCCCATATTTATGTAGATATTTGTATCAGTCTTATTATTGTCTTGGGCAACCTATCACAATGATTACTTCCAATGCTTTATTATTTAGAACGCACACCGGAATAATAGTGTCTACAATTTTTTCGAAGTGATTGAACGACTGCACATTACTTATTACAATAGATTGAATATAGGTACGAACGGCATTTTTCTTTTGTTCAATATTTCGGATGAAAACTGTCATGGTGGCGACACAATACGACGTAAACGTGAAATACGCCATCTCATCTAATGCATTGTTACCAAGAGACAACAGAACGAATACAGGAAAAAAAAAAAAAAAAACACGCCACCGTTAGTCCCATTGGATAATAAAGACTTCCGTCGGTACTGAATTATCGACATGAATCTGGCCACGTACCATCAACTATTTTATAAAAAAAAATAATCATTCATACCATATAGCCCATAATCATCTTGATGATCAATCCTTGCATAATTCATCATTGAATTGTCATGTTTTTTTCTATGTTTTGTTGTTGATGATGAATTGCATGATGTTAAAAGGTGTAACAATGCCGATAACTCTGAGCTCGGACATTACCTCTACTGCGTCTATTAACCTAACAAAGCTATGTCTCAATATTCCAACTCTGTACTCTCACGTTTTCGTCACTGATACGATTACTGTTGTTTTTGTGGCATTGGAGCTCAGGTTGCAAATAATTCTAAAATGTCAATTAATTGCAGTCGATTTCTTCATACATGAACAAACTAGATTTGTATGCGATGCAATTTGGTTGATATTCAATAGGGTTAGATAACTCCGCAAATATAAATACCAAAAAAAGTGTCACAGTGTCCAATCACTTTTCCTTCATTTTGTAATTGCCATTTGCAACGTCATCTCTTGCTCTAACCGCTAAAGTACAAATATGAATGGCCAGTGGATGGAATAATTATTGTCCAAAAATGCCCACCAGATGGCAATCCCCCACAACAATTTCTCGTATGCTAACGTATTTAATTGTGCGAGACGGCAGTACATATACTAAAATTGGAACGATACAGAGAAGATTAGCATGGCCCCTGCGCAAGGATGACACGCAAAATCGTGAAGCGTTCCACATTTTTTTTCCATTATTCCACTCGATAAATATACAAATACGAAAAAATAAATTTTTATATTGATGATGCGATCACAGAATTTCGAGTGGATGAAAAATGATCATCCGATTTTTATGAGACTCTATGATTATTGGCGATGGTGAATTCATTATACACTCGATAAATTATTGAAAAATATTTTATTTACACACAATAAAGTTTTTCCGTTCCGTTGACAGTGAGTTACAGCATATATGCGCCAATCGTTCATAATAAAAATTGGCAATATATAATTATTATCATAGACAACTTAACAATTATCCACATTGCTTCAGAACATATATGTTGGCTTTTCATTTAATTACTCAATGTCTCAATACCTAGAATAGAGTATTCCCTCGTTTCGTCTCCTCATTCATTTTCAATTATTTCATGTAATAATATTATATCCATCGCGTAATGGATTGATAATTATCTACATTATTATATCGTAAAACAAATATTTCACCAGACGGCGAAATATTATGTCGATACAATTTAATGGTTTATCGGCTAATGTGACTCATAAATGTTAAATTAATTACGAATCTAGACACTAAATTAATTTGTTTTTGTTGTTCATCTTATATGTATATGATACGATACATATAACAGTTACAGCATCTTATTGATCAATTTCTCCATAGAATATACAATCAATGTTTTCACTCATCAATTTTCTTTTTCATTATGTTCTTATTTTTTACCTTATATATATATCCTTATGAGGTATGCATTAATTAATACAAATTTTGAAATAAAAAATTGCTCAATACTGACTCACACCAATTTATCGTTTTTGTTATTTAACTATGATGCAATGGTTGTGATATTTGATTGATGACACCCTCTTACAAGAATCCAACTTGTGATTCATCTTGATACAAAATACTTTTATTGCTGCCCAAAAATAATGCCATGAAAGTCTGCACTGCCAATAATTCATTACCCTTTTTTTTTCTCAACTTGAAATATCAGACACAAAAATGTTTGTAATTATTACTGTTATCATTATCATATTATCATAGATTTTCTTTGCTTCATTCATATAAACATTGATTGCGCCTGAGAAGCCTGAGAAGAATAATGTGTAAACATAAACAGCTCAACAATCTCGTAAAAGTTCTAATATTACAAAGATGTTTTTTCTGTCTCAATTTCTTGACATCACATTGTTTACGACCAGTAAAGCTATAAATTTAACATCGTTTCGATAAGTTTCGATAAGCAAATTTGATCATTTCCAATTTAACATTCGACACAATATATGTTACGGCAGTATTGTTATCATCAGAATTAATATTTTCATATATTGCCTTATATTTTGGGAGCATTTAGGTGTTGCAAAAATATTTTCTCTGTTCTTTTTTTATGTTATGATAGGTACGAGTTTGATCCTCTTTTTTCGATGAACAATGAATCCTTAATCTCGCTATTTTCTTGTGAATATTGATCAATACAATTATTGAATCTTAAATTCAACATGTTAAAAAAAAGGTGTAGAAAAAGAAAAAAGATAATAGATGCAACACTAATTTTATTTAAGACTAACTATCAACAACAGTTGTGAAAATACAATTTGGAAAATTCTGTTTAAATTATTGTAAATCTTTTCATAATCTTCGTTAACTGTGACAGTCGATCAATAGTCTGCATTATGGAATAAAATGAAGGAAACGAAAAAGTTATCGAGTAATACGAAACAAATATTTACATCAGACTCAAATTAACTATCTGAATTCTCACCAAAGCAATAAATTATTTGAGCTTCCGTTCATTGAATGAGTAACAGTAACAACTATGAATAAATTCACGTATCAGTATTATGCGAAATATATCAAAAGATGCAGCATAGTAATCAAATACCCCCAAAAGTTCAAAACTAATTTTCATTCACCACACAACATTTCATCCCACAAATTTGTATCTTGACTGCTTGAATATGGAATGTGTGCTCACTATTTTATTGATTATATGCGCGAAAACGACGGAACATTGATATAATATTCATAGTAATAAACAGGTTCGAGTAAGTATGAATGATTTGTGTGTCAGATCATAGTAGAAACAAATGAAAAAAAGAAAAGATTGAATTATTGATGTTACCATTTAGAAATGACCAGATTATACAATTCCCTGTTGATTTTTGAGTTTGGTGCGCATACATACACACAGCAACACGCAAATGTGTATTTCGACTATGCGATGAGTGTAAGACATGAAAGAATGGCATTAGTATAAGATATAAGAAGTATGTACATGTAATTTTTACAAAATAAAATTGTATGTTACAGTCTTTTCTTTGGTAATGAACCAAAAGCCGATATCACTGTCGCTTTAGCACCAGATGCTGATGATGTTAATGTTGTTAACGTTGGTTGTGACAGCAATACAGTTGGTTTTACTGACGTAGCCGCACCAGTTGCAACTTGGTCCCATTTACTTTTTCGTTTTTTTGCATCCTCATCAGCAGTGGTGGTTGAGCTATTTGGTCGTTTTGCTGTACCGGAAACAATTTCAATTTTCGTTTTTTCTTTTCTTGCCTTCTCTAATTCATCCATCTTGGTTTTTTGAAGTTTTGCAAGGTCCTCATAATAAAAATCCTTGCCCCATTGGAATGGATTAAAACGATCTGGTGAATAATTGGTGCCCAATTCGTTGATGCTGCAAAACTGAATAAGTTTTTCATATATCGACGGATTTCTAAAATCTTTGCGCTGTTGAATAACTTTATTCATATCCAAACCGCCAGACTCCATTTTCCTATAAAGTTTGGTAATTTTTTCTTGTAATTCCGGTGGACACTGACCAGCTGGTTCAGGTGGAATGATAACCCCAAATGAATCTGGCTCGCCATCTGAAACTAATTCTCCTTGATGTGAGGGCGACTGCTCAGGCGCTGAGGTTGACACGCCATTTTCCACGTATACACCCTCAACGAATGCCGTTACAGTGCCCTCGTCATCGGAGACAACTGTATCATCAAAATATGAAACCAATCGCTGCACCTTTGACGTTACATCAGTAACTAAAGTGGGTGCATTAGGTAAGCTGTTATTGAACTTTCCCCCAACACTGGAGGCAACGTTTGGGCTATTTGAGGCTGATCTGCCAGATTTGGGACTGGTGAGAGCCTGGGGCTGACCGACTTGGGCATTATGCGGGGCGGCCCCTTGGGGAGTGTTTGAATTCTCCTGAAGCTCATCATCCACCCCGTCCTCGCCCTCCGAGTCGGTATAGGTGGCCGTGAGAGATGCCAGAGCAACACTTTGTACAGACATTGTTAGTTGGCTTTGAGTGTCCGCGATTCTACGAAGCAATATTTTGTGTTGCAACTCACCGGTGTAGCAATGAATAACAATGATGAGTTGGGGCTTTTTATTTTATTATTATTATATTTATCAAATGATAAATGTGGTTAATCAATAATGCCCCTTTTTATAAGACGTCCGATTTTTATTGATACATCTATATAAACAAACAAAATAATTCAAAACGTATTACATATTTATCATGACATTATTATTGTTATACGATTTCATCAATAAAACAATCAAATGTTGAATTTTCGTTCAGCGAACGTTCAAATAGGTTATGTATAACATGTACAGTGAAAAACTCTATGGATGCTGCCACATCTCAATTCAACTCACCTACTACGTGTACTTGAAACACTTCTCACAATTCTCCATCCATCCAACTTTTTACGCATCAATACATATATATATCACCATTAAATAAATAATTGCGGCAAATTAATGTAACACACTCCTTGAATGAATTTCAAAAAAAAAAGAATACAATGTATCTGAGTACGCCGCCTATTACACATATATCTGTTTAATCCACATTCTCTGCCCTGCCATCACCGCTGCGCTGAGTATATCCTAATAAATGTCCTAATGAATATCGTCGAGTATCGATGAATATCAATGAATATCAATGGATATCAATGAATTTCAACAAATATAGCATAGGAGCTGTGTCGTCCACTATCTCACACCCCTCTTCTCATACCAATGTATAGTTATTCTTCATTTCCTTACATCTCTCCTCGTCTCCCCACCACCATTTTTTATGTATTGTATACATATATATATGCATGCATATGGCGCAAGTGAAATGCAACGCCATCGGTGACTATAAAAAGTAATCGAAACGCCCATCTCTACCTGCGAATATAGATACATTTTCAGATTCTTATTTTAATACAGCTCAAAATTACGTTATAATTTTTAACACAAAATTAACTCATTTATGAATAAAAAGATATGATGAATTTTGAGATTATGACTGATATGACAGATTCACCGTCACCGATGTTGAACTCATTTATACACTCGCCTCAATTATACACCAACTACAATTCCAAAAAATTATCGGCGCATTCCGAAATTACCGACTGCAAATATTCCCATTTCAGTTGCTCCGTTGTTCATCATTCCCTAGACCTTTCGGTGATATCTTTTCATATTATTTTTTCCTACTATTTTGGTAACCATGGTGTGACGTCACAAAATCATTAGACGCCAACTGCTCAGCAACAAGATTTTGTGCAGTTTCATCATTCGCTGCGCTGCACTCTGCTGGGACAGTCGTTCATATTACATCAAGTAGACCAAGTATCTTGAATATTCTACAACAATCTTTCCATCACGATCCACTATCAGCTTTTGACCAAGTATCAACTTATTCAACCTCGAGTGAGTTCTATCGAATTATTCATTTTTCTAATAACAGTAAGAATGGAATCAATGCCATTTCTGCTTTCAATATATTTAACGTGAATTATTCGTCGCAGTATTCCGTACGTACCTTGTTCCATGGCGTCCATTTTGTGCTGCGTCATTCGTAATAACTGCCAATCGATCGATAACTACATTTTGAATTGAAAAAACAAAATGAATTCAACTCATTCGGAAAAAGAAGGAAATTAGTTGTATCCAAATGTGTATTCAATAATAATTTTTATATCGTAATCCCGAAAATAATTTCGATTTAATTCAATTTCATGAGTCATAGAGATAACGAATCCTTTGTGAGTCAGAAACTGTGACGTATATTAGATATATATATATACGTTCTACGACGCCATCATACGCATTCGCTTTGTCTGAACTTTCATATACTTATTTCCTGCAATAGTCATGCATTTATATTTCTCACATTATATGCATGTACATCCATCCATACATACATACATACATATATATATATATATATATATATATATATATATCCAAGTTACATGCTTGAATAAACCGATATTTGTTATCTATCAATCAAATTGACCTATGAATAATTCTCATTTGATCTTTTTTTCCATTTCACAGTCGCAATCATGCAGATCTTCGTCAAGACTTTGACTGGCAAAACAATAACATTGGAAGTAGAGGCTTCTGATACAATTGAAAATGTGAAGGCTAAGATCCAAGACAAAGAGGGAATTCCTCCAGACCAACAACGTCTTATTTTCGCTGGTAAACAATTGGAAGATGGTAGAACCCTATCAGACTACAACATTCAGAAAGAGTCAACTCTTCACTTAGTGTTGCGTCTTCGCGGTGGCATGCAAATATTTGTTAAAACTCTGACGGGTAAAACCATTACTTTGGAAGTTGAAGCTTCTGATACGATTGAAAATGTGAAGGCCAAGATCCAAGACAAAGAGGGAATTCCTCCAGACCAACAACGTCTTATTTTCGCTGGTAAACAATTGGAAGATGGAAGAACATTATCCGATTAC
>JAPYZH010000490.1:0-46962 GCA_030523085.1 Meteorus colon | reverse complement strand
TGCGACTGAGCTCACTGGGATCGGCATGCGGGTATATAGAGAGATTGCCCCACCACCCATGCGTTCCCTCTCCATGGGCGCATGATGCGTGCGCACACAAACCTAGGAAAATTCAAAAATATTCTATTCTTGTTAAATTTATATCGCAATTGTTTGTAGGTCCGTAAATATTGTTTGTAGGTGTGTTAATATTGTTTGTTAGTTAGCGCATGCAGTACATGCACACATATACTGGATGGATCACTCCCTAATGTGATGGATGCTCTTGGTGACAGCTCAAATGTGACTGAGCTCGCTGGGATCGGCATGCGGGAATATAGAGAGATTGCCCCACTACTCATGCACTCCCTCTCCATGGGTGCATGATGCGTGCGCACATATGCCTAGGAAAATTCAAATGTTATCAATTCTTATGGAATCCGTGTTGATATTGTTTGTAAGTGGTTGATATTTTTTGGAGGTGTGTTTTTTCGTCGTCAGGCATGTCGAGGTTAATTGTTAGTCGGCATGAGTATTAAATATCCACATACACTGGTCAGAACAGTTTTTTGAGGAGACGGGTGTTCTTAGCGACAGATCTAGTGGAAGTGAGCTCGCTGTCAACGGTATCTGAATAAACAGAGAAAGGTTTCCTACTGCACAGTTACTATCTCGCTACCCATTTGATCCCTATTCATGGTAAATTATCGCTGAATAAAAAGAACTTTCTTTCCAGCAGAATTTCAATCTTACTAGAACAGTGTTCATGATGTTCGTGCACTGACTCGTTTAGCTACAAAGCACCGCAAAATATAGGAGTCAAAGTTTATATTCGAGCAGCACAATATGAGTTTACGGAGGCATTTCAGAAATATCTGTCGGGCATTTAAGAAGCATTGTGGCGTATTTGTGGAGTATTTGCAGAATTCAGAAATCAATTTTCATTCAGGGACTGCATCAATTCAGTTATAAGTATACTTATATTATATTATGTATAATTGCATGTTCTCGTACAATGCGTTCTGTTCTGGAGATTTGAGATTGCTCCGATTCCACTCTATCAACCATGAACTATTTTTGATTCCTCGGCTAGATGGGCGTTTGTTTTCATCTTTCTGATTACTGACATCAAATTCTGATCGTTCACGAACTATATATTTCTACGTAGTACTAGCCTTGTCTCATAGAGGCGCTACGAAGATTTAGTTATAGTAATTGCCTGCAGAGGCGTGGTGGAGGTATCACAATTGTGCTATAGATGCGTCATCTGTATGGGCGCCTAGGGACTCTAGGCACTAACAGCAGGCAGCAACAATTTTTCGCGCGGGGTGGGTGTACTGTAGTAGTTTTAACGTGTGTGATAAGTGAATTTCCGTTGATTATTTCGTGTGAAAAACGATAAAAATGCCGCCGAAGAAGCGGGAAAGAGAGCTCGAGGGTCCAAAAGCCCCGCGCATGGATCAAATTCAGGCGGACCATGAGCTATTTCTCCAGGCGTTCGAAAGTAAGTTTGCTCTGAAAAAAAATTCTTTCATTGTGTATTCTCCGTACATTTTTTTTTCTCATTTGCCTTTGTCACCCGACTTTTGTTCATCTCGACACTCAACGGTTTTTCTATATCGACGTTCATCATTCATTTATTTCAATACGTTCTGATACATTTATGCTATTATTATTTAATAACTGACACGGCGTTCAACATAACCCCTAAATTGTAATGAAACTTTGAAGCGCTGTGGCGCGCGTCGGGTCACTTACCTCCCGCTTATAAACAGGGTGTCGGATGTGCAGACACCTGTCAATTCATATCAATTATCGTTACACAAAATATTTATTTGTGATGGATGAATATTCATTGGTTACTCAATTAATTCATCAATGAATTGAGTATGCCAAATGGATCGGAAACTACTGCGATATTTTGGGTAATTGTCAGTGATGCACAACGCACCCTCTGGATGTGTATGCTTCAATGATTTAATGACATTCGAGAGTCAGATGTATTTATAGAGGCGTGATGCATAATAGGAATATGATACTGTCAATATTTCTATGAGAGGGAAGAGAACGGGGAGACAATTCCAGCGAAAACATATCATGATCAGGTCTTGTCTATGTAGAGTTAAATGTGTTCTGACGATTCTCATTTTATTATATTGATTGAAAGAACGGAATCAGAGATGTTTGGCCTGCACAATCGTAACAAGGGTTGCCGTTGCAGGCGTCTCTAATATTACGAGCTCAAACGAGTCATCATTTCCCGTTCTGAATCACAGAAGGATCAACGAGTATTCGTTGTTTTCGATTTTAACCTTTTTAGTTTGACAAACTGCAAACGAGAAATATTCATATGATTTGCCACCTAGTGGTTGGCTTGAAGAACTATTTTTGGCGGTGTTATGCTATAAACATTGGGCATAACTAATTAATTCATCAACTTTTTAGAGATAATTTCGATTAATTTGATGATATTTTTTATTTTTACAGAACCAACGCAGATTTATCGTTTTCTACGCACGAGAAATCAAATTTCGGTAAGTGTTCTTTGCTTCCTTTATTTTTACAGATAATTTACGTTTTCTTAAACGTTCATTCTTATGTTTTATGTACTTATGTTAAGACACTTTTCATTGGAAATTAATTGATTATACAATTTTTGAATTATTTGTGATCATGACGAATTGGCTTATGCTACCAGAATATTTTAGTGCTATATCGATTTTATTTTCATATTTGACAACGGTATGTATTTTACATGATAATTCATTGAACATTGAAAGTATATTGGGACAATGTATATTTTTATACTATAAATTCAATAGCGACAATCATGTTCCGATTGTTATCAATGTCATTTTTTTCCAGCCAATCTTCCTGTATAGAAATTTATCATACATGAAACAACGCATGTCGAGAAGTCACAAATCTCGACGTGGATTCCGAGTTGATACAATTTTGGAAAGGTTATTGGTGAAAAATAATCATGAACAAAATCCGGGAATACGTGGATATATGACGCTCACTTTTTTAGGTTTCTATGACAAGAAAAGTGAGTATAATCATCCCCAAGCAATTTTTTTTTCCATGCCAAATGCATGTCCTATTGATTATTCTATCGTAAAACTTCTGATTTACAGTCGAAGTATCTCAGGACCCCGTAAAAGTTGAAACGTTACTGTTAAAAATATGTCACAAGAAACGGAAGGATGTGAGCTCACCAATAATGCAGGTAACAACATGTTTGTTTTCATTCACGATCTTGTATTGACCGAAAGCAACATCATTTAATAATGGAATCTATTGTTGAAGGTATCTGTTGGTACAAGTGAAGTTCCAATAAATCCGTCTGAAAATCAACCACCACCAAAGGCACCAACCATCTCAATACCTAATGAATCATTCAGCTTGAACAATGGCCACATTGCAAAAACATATATGCTGCTATTGCGTGTTTATTGTATGCCTAGCAACGGCTGCCTTATTAATAACTGTGATTTAGATGCGGGTAAGAATAATAACTAACATCAACAATCACAATGTGTACGATAATTAATTCATTGAATGTTTAACAGAGCCAGCACAGAAACGACGGAAATCAACGCCAGGAAATTATAAAAATGGCGGCGGCGAGGAAGTTAAACTCTATGGCTCGGAGCTAATTGTATACGATAAACATAATCGTTGTTTATTGACAGACGGCGATTATGAATTGGGTTTGCAAGAAGTACAAACAAATTTAAGATCGAGCCCAAAGAAACACAGTTCATGGGAGATGATCGCTGATATTGCCGAGTGTGGACCATTTGATGTGTTCAGTCGTGGACCGACGTTAAAATTTAGACTTAGCTGGACGACGGAACCTAGTAATGGCCTCGTTGACCGACCTGCACTTCTTCATCCACTGCCTAATGGTGATAACAAAGAGAATCGTCCAGGCAACAGTGAGTGCCCCAATGCTTATCTCATTGTCTTTTGTCAACATTTTATTCTATAACTCAAATCTTTTATTTCATTTCAGCTGATCTGGATCGATGTGCCACAAATCATAACAATAATAATACAAGTAGTAATAACAACGCGACACTGCCAAATCCTAGTCTGCTGACACCATCAAAAATGTCTGGCATAATCGAAAAAATGGACACGTCAGCCGCTGGAAGTCAGCAAATTGTTTATCAATTTTTGTATAATAACAACAGCCGACAGCAAACTGAGGCCTGTGAGGATTTACATTGTCCATGGTGTTCATTAGATTGTGGAAAACTTTATTCGTTGCTAAAACATTTGAAGCTCTGCCATTCACGATTTACATTTACATACGTGGTAAATAATACGTTGATAATTCATCCCACTAAATTAAAATAATCTTCGATGTTTAATCCATATTTTGTGATTTTATATTTAGCCAATACCACAAGGTGCACGAATAGATGTGGCCATAAATGAATGCTATGACGGTTCTTATGCTGGGAGCCCACACGAGCTCATTTCTCAACCATCTGGTGTTGCATTTTCACGCAGTGGACCTACAAGACGTACCAGTGTCACAAACATTTTAGTTTGCAGACCAAAAAGAACCAAGCCCAGTCTCTCAGAATTTTTAGAACTCGATGAGAATGAATTCGAGAGTCAACGACCTTATATAACTGGTCACAACAGGTATTGCACTATGCGATTTAATTAAAATAACCGCAGTTATATTTGTTTTATTGCCAGTATATGCATCTCCAATTTCTTTCCCTCCCAACAGATTGTACCATCACACAGTGACGTGTTTACCTATTTATCCGAAAGAAATGGATATAGATTCGGAGGGTGAAAATGATCCGCGGTGGTTACAAACGAAAACGATGATGATGATTGACGACTTCACTGATGTGAATGAAGGTGAAAAGGAATTAATGAAAATGTGGAATTTGCATATTATGAAACATGGATATGTTGGTGATTGTCAAATACCACTAGCATGTCAGATGTTTTTAGAGAAAAAGGGCAAGGATTTGTTGATGAAGAATTTATATCGCAATTTTGTTCTGCATATGAGTAGTCTGTTTGATTTTGGTCTTATAAGCCCAGTGATTTTATATCAAATAATACAAAATCTTCAAGAAATACTGAAGGAAGATGGTGACAATAGTGATGTTAAGAAAATTCTCCAAAAATCTCATGAAGCTCAGGTTGAACGCTGGATTACTACGGGAATGTATGCGACTACGGACAATATAAAAATGATTAGTGCAAGTGCCAAAACACATTTCAACAATGAGATATCGCATTCAACTGCGCGACGAAAGACTACTCTACCACTTGGTTCGCCACCTGCTGCACAATCAGTCAAATCCGTTCATAATACTGTGAGCAAACATGCAAGTATGATTGGTACACCAAGTTCAAAAACAGTATCTACAAATGGAACAAAAACAACAGGTGGATTTACGTCAAATCAAAATGCCTCAAACAAAACAACTGGTAATAATACAGTTGGTGTTGTATCAAGTGGTACCAAAGCAATAGATGCGACGGATATTGCGGCAAATGATACTTGTCCAAGTGAACGACAAACAAATGAACTACCAACAAGACGCAAGAGTACAAATTCGATTGTATTGTCTAACAATAATACAGCACCATTGCGTAGGAAGTCAATGGCTAGTGATAATGCAACTAATGAGTATCACAGAAGGAAGTTAGTTCTTGATGTTATACCGTCTGTTGGCAATGTCAATCAAAAGACATCGCACAATGGTGAAAGTTATCAATAATTTACATATTTGAGTGTATCCAGAGGCGCAAGAGAATGGTAGAGATGGAAGAGAGTTAAAGGATGAGAGAGGTCGAGGGGAATCGTTTATTTTATTTTCTCTTCATTGCGGGGTTTGTACTTTTTTTTTCTGTACAGTATTTGTTGCGGATGATATTATAATTATTGGAATTATATTAATCACACTCTAGATGGTAAAGGAAGGAGATATTTGGCATTGTTGTTTGCTCGGTAAATGGAGAAGAAAAGGTTCTCTGTATTTAAATATCACGAATAACGAACAATAATTTTCGGTTTCGTAAGTTGAAGAAATCAATATAAATGGGACGTGAATTCATCTATTTTTTTTTTATTATTCTTGCAGCACCATTACTAACTTAACTGAGTGTTATGATATTATTTCCACATTTTTTATTATTTGTTCTGATACATTCTCACTTGATTGAGTCGTAGCCATCAAATTTATTATATTTCAAATATATAACTTGAATTTTCTGTTCAATTCTAGTGTTCAGCATGAATTCTCAGTGAGAAGAAGAGAAATGAGAAATTCATGAAACCAAACTTATCGCACGCGAGTAATTCCATTAACTCTAGTCAATTACACAAACAGATTTCTCTAATTTTGTTTCCTCCCTCTTCTTATTCGGTTGGATCCCAGTTCGTCGTTGATATCATTGCATAAAATATTACGTAAAATAAAACTCCTCTCATCTCAATTCTCAAATTGGAAGCTTTAATATTACGTATAGCATTAGTGGTATTGTCTTAATCAATGTACTTTAAATATCTTTTTGATTTAATTTTTCTTTTTTAATATGAATCACTCAGAGCCAAAAATAACAGCTGAGTTCCAGCGAACTTAAATTGCTGGGCGATTATTCTTATGTATATTCTCTTCGAACTCATTTTGTTTTCTATCAGATTCTGAATCACTACAGAATTATATTTTGTGCTATTTTTTTTTGTATTTTTGTTCAACTCCTTTAACAAAATTTATAATTTACGATAAAGGGAAAGTGCCTTCATCTAGAACGCGAGACTCCATCAATGGGAGTGGCAGTTGGCAATAATTTCGCAGTCGTTCCATAATTCGACATAGCTCTCTTTTTCTACATTTAACTGGAAACAAAGTGAATATTCACAACAAACAAACAGAATAATATCATCTTTTCTTTTTATGGTCTTCATTGTTGACTGCCGTTCTCGTAAAAGTAAAGCTCGTGGATTATCACACCTTTTATGGGTGCGCTGTACCTTTAATTAATAATCGCTGACACCTGTATTATATACACAAAAACATAGCAATTACTGCCTAAGGTCGTGACACTTGTCTTCATTAATCTAATAATAAATAATAATCGAATAATTAATGGAGAGAGAAAAATAACAAGCGGAATTTTGTTTTTGGTGTTCACGGCCGAATTTTTGTTCGATATAACTATTGATTATTGTAGTTTGTAAATAGACAGAAAAAAAAATTAATAAACTCTGTGAAAATTATGAATGTTTCGGCGATTATCCTTAAAAGTAAACAGCATCTTCCCATGGATTATCATTAATTTTAATACCCACATTCAGTCTTTTTTATCTATTAATTACGGTTGTCTTTGTATTTTCATGAGAATCATTTGTTCAACGCGATCGTATTGGAAATATTGTGGAAAGTCCAGGTCAACCATCTCTATATTCCATTTTAAATTCCGTCTGGCAATGCATCGTAGAAATTCCTCGTACATTGGAGCTACTGAGTCCAAATCAGTTATTGTGAATACATAACGTTTCTCCAGGGCAATGTACGCCGTGCGCAACGAATCACCGTCTAGGAGCTTTGCCAACGTATTTATGAAACCTTCAGTTATTTCAATATCATATATAACTGGAAAGAAAGACAAATTCAGACCGGTTTCTTTTAATTCATTATGTTCTATCGTAGAAATAGATTTATCAACTTTTATCATTCATAGATAACATTCATAAGTTTATCTCACCATCCGCAGCTAGAATAATCGATGTCTTCGTCAATTTTTCTTTCAAACTTGCTGACCAATTAGAGTCCAAAAAATTAAGTGCCATCACATTCAACTTCCCATGAATATATTTCGCGTTACGTTTTGCATTTCTATTTATCCGCTCTAAAATTCCATCCAAGTCAATATCTGAAACAGTCAATCTATTAAATTTATAGTCTTGGGAAATTTATAATTATTGAATTCATGAAATTTTATATACCAGTACAGATAACTTCGCTCGCGAGAATACTTGCAACAATGCTCGTTAATCCCACACCAGATCCTAATTCCAAAATTGTTTTATCCTCAAAAAGTTTTGGATTAGCTAAAATATAGTCAGCTAATAAAAGCGCACCTCGCCACACTTGCAATCCTACAAGTCGTAACTCAGTAGATATGCTGTGCTCTAGAGGAATAGGAATTATTCAATCAGTTATTAAGAAATACCCGCATGTAATTAATTTCACCAACCAATCAGTAGTTTTCCTTTTTTTTTCCGATTCACAATCATATCACCATCTTCATCGTATTCAACATCATTACTTTTCAATCCAATCATCATGAATGGGGGATAATTAAATGTAAATGATGTCACATTTGCTATAACGTAAAAAAATTAATTGAAAATGCTGTTCTGATGATATTCTCATTACATAACGGACAGTTAACTTACAATTGTTTTTGATATTCAATGATGTATCATTAGAATTCTCTGTATGTATTTCTGAAGTGACCTCGAAGTTAGACATCTTAAAGAATAAATTACGAGTTTATACTATTATATATAATAACTTTAGAGAGTCTGGAAAAATCTCAAATGATATAATGATTTATTAACTCACATTCTCAATGAGATGAAACTAAACTGTTAAATATCCAACAAATATTCTAAGTGACTGGTCGTAGTTTGACGAATTTATAATTTATTTGGCTTGGCTCCATTCGGTCAAGGCCCTATAGGACACTCTACCTATCTGCCAATATTATTGTTTATCTAATTTTAGACTAACTCAGGAAAAAGAGTTTGACGATACTTATGAATGAAATATTTCTGAAATATATTCGTAACTATTTTTCCCTGAGTATTTAACAAATTAGTCCTTCTCAAGCACAAATAATTCTCATATTTTATAAATAACGTTCAATCATTACATTATATTTCTTTTATTCCAAGTGTTCATCAAAAGTAGAATTTGCATAGTATTAATGTTCTACTCCACTTCATGTGTCATTCATGTGCCCACATTCCCATTTAAATCTCTGCATTAACGCGCCATTAAATCTCAGCGCGGGATAATTTTCCAACTTATTCACCTTCATAAAATTCCCGGCAAATATCCTCGACAAATACTCATACCCTTCTCATTATCATTCAAACAAACGAACTGAATTCCAAGTATACCAAACTCATCTATCACACAAATTATCTTTCTCTAAATAATAAAATCAATCAACTCTAATTCGCTCATCTTCGAATGAGGTTATGTTCACTATGGCTATAATGCGCGTAACGACTGCGCATCCACATTCTATTTACAAACAACCCAATTCAAATAATCGACAACAATTTTCCTGCATTAAAAACAATAAATTCCATTCAAAATCAGATAAATGGGCGCATAAATTCTTCATGATTCTGGAAAATATGGAACATAACCTCGCAAAAACATTCATTGGCCGTTTATTATCAACGCCTTCCAACATATATATAGACACGTTCCCGTATGTTATTTGATAAAATTTGTGATTTCTTATCAAAATTTGCTTATATAACGTATGAAATTAGACTGACGTGGCCCATTAGATAATCTCCGACTTATAGGAGTCTAATTATATCGATAAATCTGTATGTGTTCACATGACATTGCTTTCTACATGTAACGGAGTATCTCAAGTATCATTATTATTGTTTTGTTTTTTTTTCTCCGATATTTCTGGCACAAGCGAATTGGTTATGATGTCCACAGAAGCATTGTCGGTGAACCAATCACAAGCTACCACGAGAACATGGTTATGTGCCACGCGTTAAGCTCAATATACAAGAAAGGAAAAAGGTGCCCACCAACTGCTCCACCGTGGCATGTACATTCCTCGCGTATGCCGCTGACTCCACCATTGCTACGTTGTTGCTTTGCTGTCCGGTTAGTTCCACTATCCGAGCTTCCTTACAATAAGACTCATCGTTACGACGTTCATTCGTTAATCCGACGTTGAACGCAACGGTGGTCCATTGATTAATCCATTTGTGGTATTTCACGTGGACAGTTATTGAGTTCATTAGCCACGTTATTAAATAAATACTTCAAAATGAAGATTGCTGGAGTATTATTAATTGCAGTATTCTGCGTCATCTCATCGTTTGCTGAAAAAATTGAAATTGAAACTGAGAAGAAGGTTTTGGTATTGACGCAGGAGAATTTTGAACAAGCAGTTGAAGATAATCAATTCATTCTTGTTGAATTCTGTAAGTATGAAAATAATGCCGGTATTCTTTTCTTTGTTGTCATTTTTTTTTTTCGATGCATGTTTTATTTCATATATATGAGTGCCAAGAATATGATGTGACACGGTTTCTTCCTGTTGCTCATCCATTTGGTATAGTGGGAGAGAGGGAGATAGAGAAAAAGGCAAAGAATGCCACGACACATACGGTACATAGATCAAAAACTGAAGTTACTTGATTTTTACACGTCATCAATAAATGGTACAATGTGGCCGGGATTTTTTTTTGATTCATTCACTGAGATTCTTGTATTTTTCTATATTAGTCTTTGTTAGATAACATCATTCGGTATTATGAAATCGGTTGGGATAACGCGTATGGTCACATCTCAAAGTTCATTGCTCCCGAAATTACACTTGACTACACATAAAATGGAAATTTGTTTCGTTCTTCATATGTTCCATAATTTTTGCTTTATAATTTTTTCTCTTTGCCTTTTTTCTTTGCTGTTATTCTCTAGTACCATATGGCGCATTTCGCACATCATTAGTGAACTACATTTCATGATACGTTGAATAGTTTATAACAATGGTTAATAAATTTCATTGATTTATGTTTTTCCAGACGCACCGTGGTGTGGCCACTGCAAACAACTCGAGCCTGAATATGCCAAAGCGGCTGAGAAACTCGAAGAACTTGAATCGAACATCAAACTTGGTAAAGTTGATGCCACTGTCCACCATAAACTCGCTGAACAGTTTAGTGTGAAGGGTTACCCAACATTGAAATTCTTCCGGAATGGATCTCCAATCGATTTCAACGGGGGCCGCCAAGCTGCTGATATTGTCGCATGGGTAACCAAAAAATCTGGACCAGCTGCCAAGACTGTTGCTACGGTTGATGAATCCAAGGCTTTGATTGATGAAAATAATGTTGTTGTTTTCGGATTCTTCAAAGATGCAGAATCTGACAGTTCTAAAGTATTCATGGAACTTGCCAACAGCAATGACGATCATGTGTTTGCTATTGCTCATACTGAAGAAATTTTCGGTGAGCATGGCGTTGAAGACGGAAAGGTTGTTCTGTTCAAGAAATTCGACGAAGGTAAAGCAGTATTTGATGGAGAACTTGAATTAAAGACACTCCAAGAGTTTGTTCAAGTACATGCACTTCCATTGGTTGTTGATTTCAACCAAGAAACTGCACAAAAAATATTCAGCGGTGAAGTGAAGAATCATTTGCTTGTATTCTTGAGCAAGGAAGAAAAACACTATGAAAAATATGTTGAAGGAATCAAAGAGCCAGCCAAACACTTCCGTCAAAACATTTTGTTCGTTACAATTAATACTGATGAAGCTGATCACGGACGTATCCTTGAATTCTTCGGAATGAAGAAAGAGGAGGTTCCAGCCATGCGTATTATCAAACTCGAACAGGATATGGCTAAATACAAGCCTGAAAATGATGAATTGAGCCCTGAGAATGTCAAGAATTTCGTTCAAGACTTCTTTGACGGTAAATTGAGCAGACATTTGTTGACCGAATCCTTGCCAGAAGATTGGGATAAGGAACCAGTCAAGATACTTGTTGGTACCAATTTCAAGGAAGTTGCTTTCGACAAAACCAAGCACGTTTTGGTCGAATTTTATGCACCATGGTGTGGACATTGCAAACAGCTTGCTCCAATTTACGATCAGGTAAACATCAAATTCCATGGAGCGGAATTAATTTTGGCAGCAATCTTAAGATAATTCCATTTACATGATCATAAATTTTCTCATTTTTTGCTCAAATAGCTTGGAGAGAAGTTCGAGGACAGAGAAGACGTTGTCATTGCCAAGATGGACGCCACAGCCAATGAACTTGATGAAGTCAAGGTCAATAGCTTCCCCACCATTACGTTGTACAAGAAAGGTGATAATGAGGTAAGATAAAAACTTTTGTCCATCATAGAAAAAAATATATTCAATGAAGACATTTATCTCGAAATAACATTTTTCTATTTCTCTTCCAGGCCATTGAATTCTCCGGTGAACGAACGCTCGAAGAGCTCGTTAAGTTCGTTGAATCCGACGGTGAATATGCACAAGCGCCAGAAGATGGTCAAGAAGAAGATGAAGATGATGATGTACCAAGGAAGGACGAATTGTAAATTCGACAATTCGAAAATTCTCTTTTTTTTTTCTTTTTTTTTTCCTTTTATATTTTCGTCACATTTGCGATATCAATCATCCATCCAGTCTTCTTTCCTGATAAATTGAAAATATTACATGACGGGACACAATCAGCAAATTAAAGTGAAGCTATCACAATTTCATCAACTATTGTGAAAAGTTTTTGGATGCTTCTGATGGCATACGCATCTGAACGTTCATTAATCATGTACAAAAAAGCTTATTAAGATTAAATTAATCAGTGATGGTTCGAGAGTTCATTTGTGTCTCGACCACACACGAACAATGACACACCATACAAGCACGAACATTTTTTGGATATTATTATTCCTTATCAACTGTAATTCATGAGACTCGCATAAATTATATCACAGTTCCAAAATGGAACGATTAATTTACTATTGGAACGAGTCTGATTTAGATTATTTGCAATTGATTATTTCGATCATTCTATGACAGATATATTTGTGTTTTTATTTTCTAATTTTATTATACTGTAGCTAGCGGTGCTTCATAGAAAGTACAATTAATGTTCATCATCATAATGAATTGAATTTTATTTTCAGAATTCAAATTCATCTAAGTTTCTTATTCATTTTCTCTTCTTTTTTTACAATTAAAGAGCGCATTCCGAGAAGTCTGGATAGAGATGTTAGTTAAGAGAGTTTATGTATTTTTTCATAATTGCTCTGTGAAAATAAGCGCAAAATCAATTATTCTAACAGTTTAAATTAGAAATAAAACAACAAAATGAAAAAAAAGATCTATGACGTGGATTAATGTTAATATGAGTAATGCAAAAGATGGATTCAACTATTTCGAAATAGAAAAACTCTTCTTTTGTGGTATCGTAGCCTCATTTGACTGAACGATTCGAAGTATCATATATAATTGAGATGAAGCATTCAAATGATTGCCAAATGTCAGAACACATACGAAAAAAAACTTTTTTATCATTAAGTCTTTATTATATATTATTCTTAATATATATTAAAAAAATATTATTCTATCTAAACGATTACTTCATTATCACAAACCTACCATGCAGTCAAAACATCTGATATTTACATGAACATTATTAATCAGAATGCCGAGCATTTCCAATGAAAAGTGTCATCTTACTTTTATATAAATTCAATACTTATTATTTATTATTTCTGTTTTGATTCACGTTCAGGACACAACAAAGCAACAAATGGGTGACGATACTGATGACTTGTCCTCATTGGAATCTTATCTGGAAATTACATTACAAGCGACTAACAACGTGAGAAAGATATTACAAGTGGAATGTAAAGAAGCAAATTTTGTTTTGCGTCCTTGGATAGTTGAAGCTACTGTCACTCGTGATGTTGATGCAAATTATTGTACCTGTGTATCTGTAAGTTTTTGCACATTGAAAAATGATATAGAGTATACCAATAGCTTCTATAACCTTCGTATATTTCCTGTGGATTGATGCGTGATAATAATTTTTTATTATCAGGAAGTTGATGTCAATCGACAAGAAGAAGAAATCGCTGTCGGTATAGATAAAGCACTGGCTCAGGCGCAAGAATTACGACAGAAAGTTGCGAGCAATATAGCTGAAGACAATCGTTTGCTACGTAACAATCCAAGCACAGATGTGCGAAAAATTTATGCAACAGCGTCCACATCAAAGAAGCTTCAACATAACGTTCAAAAAAAATTACCATGCTCATTTTCAGACACTTTTACTTCTGCAAAAAAATCTAGATCTACAAATTTCATTGCAGCGAATAAATCAAGTGTAAGAGCAATTAGTCGGAGAAATGCTGAGGCTACGAAAGAACAGAAGTCTGAAGAGGAAAATTATAGGAAGTTGACAATGAAAAAATCGTTTCCATCAGTTACTGAACTTGATAGTCTGATCAAGAAAGTCTCATTGGATGCAATCAGGAAAGCATCTTCACCTACTGCAACATCTGATAATAATTGCCCTTGTCATGGTGATGGTAGAAAAACAGTAATTGAAAAAAAGCAGACAACTATTGATATGGTTGATGGTCTTGAAAGATTTGGTGTACCCGAGAATTTATTGCCAATATTGAAAGTATATCATTCATATGTGAACGATTCTATGAAGGAAAATTCTAATCCAAGAGCTCGGCCATCGGCTAAGAAGTTTTTAAAAAATTTTGAAAGAACTGTAAATACCAAATTCTACTATTGTGTCTAAATACAGTTGCTCTAACGAATTTCATATAATAAAAGTTGCATTTTACAGAATCGAGAACGTCTGTCAGAATACGGATCAAATGATATGGTCACTTTGGTCCAAGAATTTCCCAAATTGTTTCGAGATTTGCACGATATAAATTTGGATTCTGTAGCACTCTCCAAGATGAAGACAAAATACAATGAACTTGATAATTTAAGCAAAAAATGTGGAATCAGAAAATACGATACATTGAAAGCCAAGAGATCAGGAGTTGATTTGAATTTTAACAGCAATTGTATTTCACGTGGATGGTTATCGAATGGCATTTGGAATTTGACAAGTCTACACCATTTCACACATCTAATTCAACTTCCGTGTATACAATATACAAATACTGATGAATTGCTTTCAGTATTTGATATAACACAACGTCTCCAACAAAATATTCATCGGAATAATTTGCTTGAATTATTGTTACATGAAATTATTCCGATGATGAAGAATAAATTAGATCCAACAACAAAAGAATACGTAGAAATATATAAGATGACGTTCATAATTGCTCAAATATTGAACCCAAAGCTCCCTGTTCTTGTAAGAACTGAGAGTTAAATATCAGTTAATTCTACAAATAAAAACATAATTGTAAATTATCATTTCTGCTATTACTTGTATTATTCTCGTTTTCATTCCGTCATATTTATTTGTCATGACAACGTCATAATAACAACGATATAGGCACCTTGAACCTGTAATAACCAGTAAACGAATCTACTGATAATGTACAGTCTTTAAAGTTTATCATTAATAAATAATTTATCAATAAGGAGTGTGTCATTGACGTATCGGAAATAATGACGGATACAGAGTTTGAACTAATTGGTGGCGATGATGATGGAGAAGAGAGTGGTCTAATTACCCCGACAGGTTCCAATGCGGAATCATCACAATCAATACCAATTGATCACCGGTAGTAGACTGCCAATTACTAAATAAATATTTGTAATATGACTTTAAAGACACTGCAATTTATTTTAATTACAGGATTCAATGGATTCGTGATAAAGTTCTAAAGTTTCTTGGACTCAATAACAGTCATAAGCATTCATTCGATGATTTGTTGAATGTAAAATAAAATGAATAAAATTACTTCACATTAAGAATTAGTTTTGCGATATCACTCGAATTATTATTGCAGGATAATTATCGTTACTATTATGATAAACTTATGGAATTTCTCAATACGGATTTATATGGTGTAATGGATTTAGACAAAAAGCTCATTTCATTTTACAAAACATATCGAAATGAAGTGATACAGGAAGAAGTTTCAGTTTGGGAAGAGAGTGAGTACCAATTGTGCACTTGGGTATTTATTCATTAGAATTTATTGTCCATTCTTACCTCTTGGTTCCTATGAATGATTGACAATTAAAAATACAGGTCACATAGCCAAAATAACAGCGATAACAACATTTTCATCAAAGGGACGTCCTCAACGATTGACAAAAAGTGCTCCGGGTAAAAATTATAAACCTGATGTGCACTACGTTTTTGTTTCACAGCACAACTTTGAACTCCAGTAGAGCAATTCGCATCCTGTAGAAAGAAATAAATCTTCATTATACAATTTGAAGTGATAATCAGCACGTTTGTTTTTTCTTTCATTCAAGGGAAGGTTGAGGTCGATGAAGAAAAAAAGAAGAAAGGCAAAAAGTCGAAGAAAAATAATAAGAAGGGAGAAAAAAATGAGATTGAAATGGCCCCACCTAGCACATTGTTCACCAGTGTATCATCAACGCAAATGCTAGCAATGCCTGAAGATGATGAAGAAGAAGATGAAGATGAATATGAGGAAGCACAAACTGACGAATTATCTCCACATAAATCAAAATCGCAAATAAAAAGCGCTGGATCATGTATTTCTTAATCATTCAATTACAATTATTTATTTCTTTAATTAATTCTTATCCCCATTGAATAATTCTGAGTGAAAAATATTTCACAGTGAGTGCATCATCATTCGCTCCACCCCCAGGTGATGAAGATAAGTACATTCTCACAAAGGTAGATTGAATATTTGTACCAAATCAAAATATATCAAAATCATGGATGAAAAATCAACAATTAAACATTACTGGTATTGTTAGAAAGTGGTCGACAAGGTTGTGGAAATACCAGTTATACACATCATCATTGGTGAAATAAATCCAAATAGTCTACAATTGTCCGATGTCAATTTATTTTATTTCTTGAGAACGGACGAAGAGGGAATCCCCAATTTCAATACTTGGCAGATGTGTTGCGATCATATGACTGATTATCTCATTGTTGGATCATTGAACAATGCTTATCTTTCTACTTTAAATAATATCCTGGTCCATGTGAGTCCTGATGCTCTTTTTGCTCCTCTATTTCTGCATCATTCTCATGCTTTTGATCAATAGGTACTGAAACCTCTCGTGGAGAAACAATATCGAGGATCAACGGCAGCTCAAAAACAAATCCGTGATATCCATGCTAAAATCAAGAGAGACCATGTTGGCAAAGCTCGTGCTACATTGACCAATGTTGTTGATACACAGGTAAAAAAAAAGGAAGAAATGTTCTTTTCTGTATTAATAAAGTCTCGATAATTCTGTGAAGATGTCGGCCTTTACGAGACCATCCAACTATGTCAAGTTATCAACAACAATTGAGAAGCTGGAAGAAGCTCAAAGTACTCCAATAGGTGGAAGGAAATTGTCTAGTTCTAGATCTGTATCAAACTCAGGAAAAGGTAATAGAAATAATTTTCTATCTCGAATATTAATACCTCCAATAGTATTAATAAACAATGTGAATTTATTATTTCTACATCAGTAACGAAGCATGGGAAAGGAACTGTTGTTGAAAGTAGCAAAAGAGAGTTGATAGAGTACTTAGAAAATTTAACGTCCATTGTGCAATGGACTTTGGAACATTCAGGCGCTGATATTTCATTGCCTGCACCAAGATTGTCTGATGTTGATGGTGTGAACATAATGACGATGATTCCTTCAAATTTGGATCAAAATACTATTGACCAACTTGAAGGAGCTGTCATGACTTGGGGGAAACATATTGAGAAAGTATTGGATACTTTTTTGAATAAAATTCCTCAAGGAAAAGGTCCAATGGCAGAGTATGAATATTGGCATGAACGTAAAACAGGTCTATCAATGATTGTCGAACAATTAAACGCACCGAATGTCAAGAAAATTTTACACATCTTGAATGAAGTTGGTTCACCAATGACTTCCGCATTTCATTGGTATGAACTTGAACTGTGGAAATATTACACTGAAGCTAGAGATAATAATAAATTTCTCTCAACATTATTGAGATATTTCAAGGTGGGTTTGATTATCTTTATTTGGTAATTGCAATTTATGAGTTGGATATTTTTTATAGTTGATCAAGGAATCAAATTCGTTCAAAGCCATCGCTGAAGCTATTCCCACACTTATGGATGGAATGCGAATGATTTGGATACTGTCAAAGGTTTATAATACTGAAGAGAAAATGTCAGCACTTTTAGAACGAATTTCATGGGGATTATGTGACAATGTAAAGAAGAGTTTGGCGATAAAAGAGCTCTTTAGGTATTGCAAAGTAGAAGTGAATATTCTTTTCAATGACTTCATATGATTATATAATTTATATTTATTTAGTAAACCAGTAGCAGAGATTTCAGAACAATCTATAAATGCCTACAACATGATGAAGAGTTGGAAATCTTCGTATCTACAGACCCGACAGAATATTGAAGTCTCTGAAAAAGGTGTACGGTGGGAATTCGATCAAATACGATTGTTCAAAGATACTGAATACATAGCCAAAGTGTGCAATGATTTCAGTAAAATTGCCGAAGTTCTTCAAGACTTTTATAATATTTTTGGCGCAGAATTGAAATCAATCATTAATGATCCAGCGCAGATAGATGCGATTGTGAAACGAGTTGATGAATTAGTTATACCAATTCAAAATTCAGATTTTAATGTTTTTACGGATTTCAACAAAGAGAATTGGGATGCAACAATGGATTGGTTTTATCTAGAAGTAAAATCTTTGGAGAATGAAGCAAAGTACTTTATCGATGAATGCTTCACAGTATTGATCAGTGCTGAACAAGGGTTGGAAGTGCTTTTGAAATTTAAGAATATACAAACTAGGGAAGCAATCCATAAGAGATTGTTGATGAAATTTGATGTGATAATGCAACAATTCATTAAGGAAATCAATGAAGTTGAGAGTTTATTCAATTTAGGTAGAATTGTATTGAAGTTATGAAGAATAATTTATTAAGGCAGCGAATTTACATGAGAATTCTTCCAGGAAAACGAAATCCACCTTTACTACGATATCATCCACCAATTGCTGGCGCAATATTTTGGGAACGACAATTATATCATAGACTTCGTGGTCCTGTTCAGACATTTCAAAAGGTTGAAGACTTGAACGACAGTCATTTAAAATCTTTGGCATTCAATCTGTATATCAATGTAGCTAAAAATATGAAACAGTTCGAAGACGAAAAGTTTAATTCGTGGATTGATGGAGCGAAGTCAGCAATATTACATACAATGAAGAAAAATCTTTTGAAGATGTCACCAGTACTTAAAGACAAAAGTATGTTGATATCATGTTATATTGAACAAAAATTATGTGATCTGATGCATGAAATGATTTTACAGCTACTGAGCAGAAACAATTAGTCGCCAGAATTAATGGCACACCATCAAGAAAATCACAAAGTAAAGATTCTCATGCTCAGGATTCAATATCAGGTGGAAAGAGTTTGAATATGAATTCATCAGGATTGAAACTTAAATTTGATGGAAGATCAATGCAATCAACCAATAAAATAAAGTACTCTGTGTCTTCTAGTTTAACTGATAAAGAAAGTCACGCAAATAAAATGAAGTGGACGGAAATTATGGAAAATAAAATAATGGCAGAGCATCAAATGTACTTTAAAATAAATTTTGATTGGCAAGTTTTTGAAATAGTTCGGGAAGCAGAATTATTAGAACAACTCGGATTTCAATTACCGACAACTTTAAGAGATGTTGGTATACAAAAAAATCGTCTACGAGCTGATATTGAAGTTACCCAAACTATGATCGATGAATATAATCAGATTATAGACAAGTTGGATATCGCTGATGTAAGATGAATTATTTCTCGTTTATAATATATATCGCCTTCGATGATAGTAATAACTCGTGGAATATCTGGCGCAGATAAAATTGTTTAAGGATATAGTGCAGAATATTGAAAAGCACATTCAATCTGGAGTAACACGATTGAATTGGTATTCACTAGGAATATCTGATTATGCTGCCTCTTGTCAAAAGTTGCTAAAGAATCTTGGATCAATTGTCATTCAAGTTAATCAAATGAAGAAGGATATTGATTCAAGAATAGACGATGATATTGGTAGTTATAATTTGTTTACAACTACTCAAGATCCAACTAGTTCTGATTATGAACTCAACGCTTGTAAGGTTGGCTCGGTATTTTTGTCAAAATTTAGTGAAACAATTTGATAGCTGGATAATATTGATGTTAATCAATTTTTCATAGACGTATTTTTTGGATATTGAGGTGAAAAGAACGGAATTAGTAGGAATAATGCGACAGGCTTATCAATCTATAAGTCCAATGTTGACGAAATTGGAGAGTCTTGTTGAAGCGACGTCAACAGGAAAAAGTGAAGCGATGTTGCATTTTTATGAGCGTTATGAGCATAAAATTTTCACTGCTTTCATCACGTTAGTTAAACTGAAGTGGAATATTTTTTTCGTGCTCTGTAAATTTCCTTTCTATGATGGATAATATGAATATCATTTTCCAGATGTTTTGTGCGGAATTTAGAAGTATTAAATAATCGTTTGTTGGGAAACAAACCAATATTCCAAGTGGACGCAGTGTTGTTAGCTTCTGAAGCTGTACTTCGACCATCACCATCTGAAATAAATGCAATTGTTCTGCACAATGTTAAAGATTTGTTGGAGCGATGTAAAATCTTTCCACGATGGATGTCAGGAACTTGCCATGAATGTAAACCTGTTAAGCATGGTGATTCTGAGAGTTTGGTGACATTTACATTTTTCGAAGACATTATGAGTCTTCAGGTAATTCGTCAATAGAACTAGAGACACGAAAAATATTGTAGTACTCTAATTAATATTTTTGTCTAGATCATAAATAGTCGGACAGTTGCTATACAAGATACAACACAAAAATTGGCATTGGATTGCTGGAGATATCTACTCAGATGGAAAAAATATGTGACTTTATGGAGACTTGATAAGTCAGAAATATGTGAAAATTTTGCAGCAACTAATCCTACACTACAACAGTATGATGAGAAATTTAGTTTTTATGGTACAATAATTGAAGAACTTCAAGAAATGTTACCACACTTTGATGTACATAGTATAAGGTAAAAATCTGGCTGTATTAATGGAATAATATCGACTTAGTCATCAAACTATATTTTATATTTATAGAATTAATTTAATACCATTGCTGAAGAGTATCAAGGACCATGCCCAAGAGTGGAAGCAAGTTTTGGGTGGTTATTTACTTACAAATACTGAAGAATCTATGAATGATTTGAAAATGACAATAGAAAAATTACGCCGAGAAGTTGAGCTAGTTATCAGTGGATTGGATCGATTCAAAATCGTAATGCAAGCAATAGCAAATGTGAAGAAAATGGCAATTCAAGCTGAGGTTCAATACAATGAATATCAGACGACATTCAGGATATTGAAAATGCATGAAATTGAATATCCATTGGAAAATGAGGAACAGGCTCATAAACTCCAACAGGACTGGGAATCACTTCATCTTGGAGCATTATATCGAGCTACAACATTGGAGAGTACGAAAGATCGTTTTTGTGAGATGACAAAAGAACAGATTTCTGAATTTTTGAAAGAATGCGTAGAGTTTGCTAATTATTTTAATGAAAATGGACCGGGGAATGTTGATGGTGATCTCAATGTTGGATTGGAGAAAATGGAGGTGAGAAAAAATCGACAATTGATCCAGGTGGAACTTTATACAAATAAATTATTCATCAGGGTTTCGGGAAGTTAATTGCTGCAATAGAAATACGTCGATTGGATCTGGTTAACGCTGAGATTCTATTTGATCTTCCACCGGGGGATTATTCAGCTTTCACAAAAGTTAAAACTGATTTTGAAGGGATGGAACTGATTTACTCATTATACAAAACGCAGAAGGCTGCACGTGATGGTTGGAGTAAAATATTATGGGCTGATTTGAATCCACAACAATTAATTGACGGCATGGAACAATATATCAAAGAATTCCGTAAACTCCCACGAGCAGTGAAACAACTTAGTGTTGGTGTGGCACTTGAAGCAGCAATGAGAGCGTTTAAAAATTCTGTGCCATTATTTGTTGAATTGAAGAATGAAGCTATGCGTGAGCGACATTGGCAAGAATTGATGAACAAAACTGGAAAACATTTCGATATGTCCCCAGAGAGGTGCGGGGATTAATTAAAATAGTGGACCATAAGTGATAGACTTTTTATACAGACAATTTAAGATTTAGTTTTCATAATTTATAAATATGATAAGATATAATTAATTCAATCATCACAATAAGTAGGGTAATATAAAAAAATTCGATCATACAGCAAGAAATTGTGATAAACAATCGGTAGTTTCATCACCCCATTCATAAATAGTAATAATATGTTTTTTTTTTCTAATTATTTGTTAATGCAAGCGATAAGCGAAAGGAATGAAAAATGGAGCGGTGAGATGATAAACTAAGAAAAAACCTACAAAAAACATTATAAAATAATATTTCATAATATTCAACTATAGATTCACGTTGGAAAACATGTTCGCCATGGACTTGGCCAAGTTCCAAGACATTGCTGAGGTAATTGTGACAAATGCGGTGAAAGAGTTGGCAATTGAGCGAGGTGTGAAAGAAATTGCGGAAATTTGGAAGTCCATGAAGTTTACAGTGATAAAACACTTCAAAGGTAATCGAGACATCTTACGATTATTATTTTCATATCCAATTTTTTATTCATTCATTTATGTATATGAAATATTAGGAACAGAGGATCGAGGTTTCATTCTAGGACCTGTTGATGAATTGAATCAAATACTCGAGGACAATTCAATGAATTTGCAGAGCATGGCAGCGTCCCAATTTGTTGGACCATTTCTAGAATCAGTGCAAAAATTGGAGAAAGCTATGCAAACAATATCAGGAGTATTGGAATCATGGACTGAATTACAAAGGAAATGGCTATATTTGGAAGGGATATTTATTGGTGGCGATATAAGAACTCAATTACCAGAAGAAGCACGAAAATTCGATGATATTGATAATGCTTTCAGACGTCATATGATTGATACTGCCAAAAAATTAAATGTGTATGACTGTTGTATGATTCCCCAACGTAAAGAGACGTTTGATGGACTCATCGCAGGCTTGGATAGATGCCAGAAGTCATTAATTGAATATCTGAATGGCAAACGTATCATTTTTCCACGATTCAATTTTCTCAGTGACGATGAACTCCTGGGAATTTTGGGTAGTAGCTCACCAACAGCAATCCAAGAACATATTGGAAAAATGTTTGATAATTTAGAGAAATTCCGATTTGCAACTGAAAAGATGACTGGAACTGAAGAGAGAATTATAGCTACTGCTTTTATCTCTTGTGAGAATGAAGAGATGAATTTTAATAACCCAGTTGCTACCGATCGAAGAATTGAAGAGTGGATGGTGGAAGCATTGGAAGAAATGAAACGATCAAATCGTTATCTAACTAAGAAAGCAGTCTATGATTTTGGTAAATTGAGAAAGCCACGTACTGAATGGATGTTGGATTTTCAAGGAATGATGGTCTTAGCAGCGAACCAGATATGGTGGACAGCTGAAGTTGAATATGTCTTTGAAAAGATAAAATCTGGTAAAAAACGTGCCATGAAAGAGGTAAAATTAATTCTAAATTATTCATTAATTCATCAACAAATGGACGAAAGAATGTTGGTAACTTGTAAATATATTTGCAGTATTTAGAACACCTCAATCAGCAATTGGACGATGTTGTAACATTAATGGGTGGAGATACCCTGACTAATAATGACAGAAAGAAATTGGACACAGTGCTAACAATCGATGTACACACTCGTGATATAATTGATGGATTTGTAAGAGACAGTATAATGGATGCAATGGAGTTCGAATGGGAAAGTCAATTGCGATTTTATTGGGTGCACGATCTGGATAATGTATGGGTGAATCAATGCACTGGAAGCTTTGAATATGGTTATGAATATATGGGATTAAATGGAAGACTCGTAATCACTCCATTGACTGATCGCATTTATTTAACAATCACACAAGCACTGTCAATGCATTTGGGCGGTGCACCTGCAGGTACAATTGATTGAATTAGGTTTAGAAGTAATAGCAATTTTTTTATTGATGCAATGAATAAAGTGAAAAAATTTCAGGACCTGCCGGAACGGGGAAAACTGAAAGTGTGAAAGATTTAGCAAAAGCACTTGGTCGATTGTGCATTGTAACAAATTGCGGTGAGGGTATGGATTATGTGGCAATTGGAAAAACTCTTGGAGGATTGGCTCAATGTGGTGCATGGGGTTGCTTTGATGAATTTAATCGGATTGACGTATCAGTTTTATCAGTAATTTCAACGCAATTGCAAACAATACGTTCAGCATTACAAACTAAATCACGACGATTCATGGTGAGGATCAATTTAATAAGTCTTGGAATAATTATCTCAAAGTCTCTATGGTTATCCATTCTCTTACACAGTTTGAAGGTCAAGACATTATGTTAGACTCGAAAGTTGGTATATTCATTACAATGAATCCGGGTTATGCTGGAAGAACTGAACTTCCTGAGTCTGTAAAAGCTCTATTTCGACCAGTTGTTTGTATTGTCCCTGACAATGAATTGATATGTCAGATAAAACTGTTTAGCGCTGGATTTTTGACTGCCAAAGTGTTGGCCAAAAAAATGACAGTGTTGTATAGTCTTGCAAAAGAACAATTGAGCAAACAGACGCATTATGATTTCGGCTTGAGAGCTCTCAAGTCAGTTCTGAACATGGCAGGACAATTGAAAAGAACTTCAGACAAATTACCGGAGAATGTTGTATTGATGCGTGCACTGAGAGATATGAATCTGCCAAAGTTTATTTTCGAAGATATTCCACTCTTTCTTGGACTCATCAAGGATCTCTTCCCGGGTTTGGATTGTCCTAGAGTTGGATATCCAGATTTCAACGAGGCAGTGGAAAAGACTCTACTGGAAAATGGATACATTGTCCTGACAGAACAAGTATGAGCTAATATTTTTTCCCTATCCAACATCTGTAAATTGTGTTTATTTCAGGTGGATAAAGTCGTGCAACTTTATGAAATTATGATGACGAGACATTCAACAATGATTGTGGGTCCAACTGGTGGTGGAAAGACAGTGACAATAGAAACTCTTTGCAAAGCCCAAACAATTTTGGATAAACCTACGAAATTGTATATTTTAAATCCAAAGGTATCAAGTGATGATTACTTTTATCGATAAAAAGATCAATCAAGTAAATTATTCTTAGGCTTGCACGGTTGCGGAATTGTATGGAGTTCTTGATCCATTAACTCGCAATTGGACTGACGGTCTCCTTAGTAGCATATTTCGTGAAATAAATCGACCAATTGATTCTACAGTCACTGAAAGAAGATATATTTTATTCGATGGTGATGTTGATGCATTGTGGATTGAAAATATGAATTCAGTGATGGATGATAATAAAATTCTCACGCTTGCCAATCAAGAAAGAATTAAATTGCAGAATTATTGTAGTCTATTATTTGAAATTGGAGATCTGCAGTACGCATCACCGGCTACAGTATCACGAGCTGGCATGGTTTATGTTGATCCAAAACATTTGGGATATAAACCGTACATGGATAAATGGATTAATAGGAGGAGCGAGTCAGAACGAGAATTTTTTAGGGAAATGTTTCAGAAATATGTTCACAGTGCTATTAGTTTAATTATCGAGGGGATGTTGGGGTTGCAGCAAGTATTACCGTTGAAAATGATCATTAAACAAACCTCTTTGAACATGGTAATGTCATATTGGATTCGAGCAACATTATCTGCACAACGATTCGTTTATTTCCATATTTCTCATCTTTTTCCATAGGTTTGTCAGTTGTGTCAAATGATTGATGGTCTTTATCCAGCTGGTAACATTGAAGAAGTTCCATCCAAACACACTGATGAGATATCCATAACAGAAATAACTCTGGAAGAAAAATTGACAGATAGAAATGATTTGATAGAAGCTGTGTATATTCAATCGTGCTATTGTTCATTTGGTGCTGCGCTCGTTACCGAAGCTCGACTGCACTTCGATGATTTTATGAAAAAGACTTCAGGGCTTATGATGGTGGAAGACACGCCAGAGAAATTAGCAGCAATGCGTAAGCATTATAAGATTTTATATCAAGAATCATGGCGATTTTTATTATAGGAATTATTATTTTTAGGATATATTCCAATTACATATCGATCATTGTATGACTACGTTTTGGACGTGGATGCAAAAGTCTGGAGATCATGGAAATCATTAATCCCACAATATGTTCATGATAGGGAGGGGAATTTCAGCGAAATTCTTGTGCCAACAATTGACACAATGCGAACAAATTGGTTCATAAGTTTGATGAATCATTTGCGACGTCCAGTGTTATTAGTTGGTGAAACTGGCACTTCGAAAACTGCAATTATTCAGAATTTTTTACGTTTACTTGATCGTGAGAAATTTGTAAGTTGAGATAAATTCTGAAGGAGGAAGTTACATGCCAACAGTTAGAATAGTGATCTTTATTCAATAGTCAAATTGAAAATTTTACAGAATCAATTGCTGATAAATTTTTCATCAAGAACAACGTCTATGGATGTTCAGAGAAACATTGAATCTGTATTGGAAAAGCGGACAAGAGATTTATATGGTCCACCACCAGGAAAAACCCTCGTAGTTTTTATAGACGACATGAATATGCCATTAGTGGATATTTATGGCACTCAACAACCAATTGCACTCTTGAAACTTTTGTTAGAACGTGGAGGATTGTACGATCGTGGCAAGGATTTGAATTGGAAACAAATCAAGGACATCTGTGAGTTTATCAAGCCAATAGTTCAAGACTGTGGAAGTCTTTTTCAACCACTATCTTCATAAAAATGTTTATAATTAATCCGCAGGTTATTTAGCGGCGATGGGGAAAGCTGGTGGCGGTCGGAATAACGTTGATGCAAGATTCATCTCCATGTTTTGTGTCTACAATGTCGTATCTCCCAGTGAAGAAACTCTGAGTTATATCTATACCAGCATTCTTGTAGGACATCTCGAAATATTCCCCAACGAAGTTCAACAAATTGCGAACAATTTGATTAATATCACGTTAGAACTTTACAAAGTAATATATTCCTTATTTATTCAATCAGATTTTTCGTGATATCAAATCAATATAACATATTCTACAACTATGACGATAGATTGTGACAATAGAATTGCCACCAACACCTTCAAAGTTCCATTATATCTTCAATATGAGAGATTTATCAAGAATAACAGCAGGACTTCTTCAGAGTGCACCAAATTTTTTCCCAACTGTACAACAGTTTGTCAGATTGTGGCGAAATGAAATGACACGTGTTATTTATGATCGATTGATAAGTGATGAAGATCAAGCTTTGATATGTGGACATTTGGAGTCACAAATCAAATCAACGTGGAAAGACTTCCCCGATGTGATTGAATACAGTTTGAGAGATCCATTGCTATTTGGCGACTTTAGAAATGCATCTATTGAAGGCGCGCCACGATTTTATGAAGATTTACTCGACTATGAGGCAGTGTACAGTCTTTTTATGGAGGTTTGTCTTTTAAAAACATTTTCAAGACAAATTGTGCAATGAATGATGATACATCAATGATGGTCTTTTAGATTCTGGAAGAATATAACGAGAAGAAAGTAAAAATCAACATGGTCCTGTTCAGTGATGCATTAGAACACTTGACAAGAGTTCATCGTACATTGAGAATGCATCGTGGCCATGTGATGGTGGTTGGAATTGGTGGCAGTGGCAAACAGTCAGTAGTGAAACTCGCTGCGTTCGCCGCACACTGTGAAGTCTTCGAAATTTCTCTTAATCGTGGATACAATGAAAATAGCTTTCGCGAAGATATGAAGAAACTTTACCGGATTGTCGGTGTTGAAAATAAAAAAATGGTCTTTTTGTTTACTGCTGCTCATGTTGTTGATGAAAGTTTCCTTGAGATGGTTAATAATATGCTGATGACTGGTGTGGTACCAGCACTATTTGACGATGATGAAGTAGAAACGATCGTTGGTGATTGTCGAAATCGCGCGATTGAAGCAGGATATGGACCAATGAGGTTTGTTTCGTACTAATCAATTGGAAGATACGAGTAACCATCGTTGGAAACTGACTTCTGGTATTTTTATTCGAAATAATTAGGGAGAATGTATGGACTTATTTCACGAAGACTAGTACAGCGAATTTACGAATTGCTTTAGCAATGAGTCCAGCAGGTGACATTTTGCGGACGCGTTGTCGTAGCTATCCAGGAATTGTTTCCAGCACAACCATTGATTGGATGTTTCCATGGCCTGAAGAAGCTCTTTATGCTGTTGCAAATAATGTTTTACGAGATGTAAGAAAAATTCATTAGCGGTGATATACTATATTTCGTCGAAAATTAATTAGTATCAATTTATTTAATTGCAGAACCATCATCTTCCTGAAGAGCATCGGGATAATATTGTTCAACATGTGGTTTATGTACACACATCTGTTGGTTCATACACTCGTGAATTTGATGCGAAACTTCGCAGAAAAGTTTACATTACACCAAAGCATTTTCTGGATTTCATAAATATTTATTTAAATTTATTGGTGGAGAAGAAAAATTATATAAATTCACATTGTGACCGTTTATCTGGTGGTTTGAAGAAAATTTCTGAAGCATCAGAAACATTAGTCGAGTTGAATGAAATTCTGGCAATTCAGCGAGTCAAAGTTGAACAGCAAACAAAAAATTGTGAAGAATTATTAGCATCAATTGGCGAGAGTGCAGCTATTGCGACTGAAAAACAAACGCGTAGTATAGAAAAACGCAAAGATATTGAAGCGAGGAATAAAATAATCAGTAAAGAATCAACTGAAGCTAAAGTGGTCTTAGCTGAAGCACAACCTGGTTTGGATGTTGCAAAATTGGCACTAAATGAATTAGAAAAAAGTGATATTACTGAAATTCGATCATTTGCAACACCACCAGAACCAGTGCAGATTGTTTGCGAGTGTATTGCAATAATTCAAGGTTTAAAAGACATTTCTTGGAAAACTGCCAAAGGTATGATGAGTGATCCAAGTTTTTTGCGAACTCTACAAGAAATGGACATTGAAGAAGTGACAACGAAACAGCAACAAATGGTTAAATCACATCTCAAACAATCGGATAAACTTGATCAAATGGCATCAATTAGTAAAGCTGGTTATGGATTGTATAAATTCGTTCTTGCTGTATTAGGATATTGTGCTGTATATCGAGATGTGAAACCAAAAATTGAACGTGTACGTAACTTGGAGGTTGAAGCTGAGCGTGCTCAACGTGCTCTTGATAAAGAAGAAAAAGAGTTGATAAAATTAGAGAAACAATTAGCAGAATTAAATGCTAAATATGAAGTCGCCACAGCTGATAGGCAAAAATTGCAAGAAGAAACTGATCTGTTGCAGCGACGTCTCATTGCCGCTGATAAACTAATTAATGGCCTATCATCAGAAAATATTCGTTGGGCGAAAGAATTAGAAAATCTTCGCAATGATTTTGAGATGATTGTTGGAAATTGTCTTTTATCCGCATCGTTTCTCTCTTACCATGGACCCTTCTCATATGAATTTCGTAATGAGATGATTTACGATCTATGGCAAAAAAGTATACTCGAGAAAAATATTCCATTATCGCAGCCTTATAAAATTGAGAATAATTTGACTGATGATGTAGAAATTAGTCAATGGAATTGGGAGGGTTTACCTCCCGATGAATTATCAGTTCAAAATGGAATACTAACAATGCGTGCTGCGCGGTTTCCGCTTTGTATTGACCCTCAAGAACAAGCATTAAATTGGATTAAAAAAAGAGAAGCGAAAAAAAACCTAAAAATCATCACATTCAATGATGCTGATTTCATCAAACAACTGGAAATGGCAATCAAATATGGATTTCCCGTCTTATTCCAAGATGTCGATAACATTGATCCCATCGTAGATAATGTGATGGCGAAAAACATAAGAAGTAAATTATAAGCGTGAAATTAACAGAAATAATTTGTCTACTTGGTGATAATTAATTTGAATACTTTGCAGAAGTCGGTGGTCGAACATTTGTCGTTCTGGGCGACCGAGAAGTGGATTATGATCCTAAATTTCGAATGTATTTGACAACCAAAATATCAAATCCATCATTCAATCCATCTGTGTATTCTAAGGCAACGGTTATCAATTACATGGTCACAATGACGGTAATTAACTCATTCAGTAATTTTATTTAGCATCAAAGGTTTAATATTATATCTCTTTTTTCAGGGTTTAGAGAATCAACTCCTCTCTGTTGTAGTGAGAACTGAACGACCAGACATAGAAGAACAGAGAGAAGCGCTGATTGCTGAAATTAGTGAGAATAAACGTCTCTTACAGCAATTGGAAATCAGTTTATTGAGAGAAATCGCAACAAATACAGGGAATATGCTGGACAATATTGATTTGATTGAAACATTGGAGGATACCAAGTCAAGTGCTCATGAAGTAACAGAGAAAATATCTTTAGCTGAAGTGACTGCTATTGATATAAATAAATTGCGTGATGGTTATCGTCCGGCAGCGGAAAGGGGAGCGATATTATTCTTCGTTCTAGCTGATATGTCTGTGGTGAATCCTATGTATCAATATTCTCTCATTAGTTACTTGGAAGTTTTTATCTATTCACTGAAGAAAGCTCTATCCACTCCTACATTGTCCAAACGTTTGGCAAATATTATTACAACATTGACAAAGAATGTTTATGATCATGGATGTACAGGAATTTTCGAAAGACACAAACTCTTTTTTTCGTTTCAACTTTGCGTTAGGATTGAACAGAGTATCAAAAATATCAGTCAAGCAGAATTGGACTTCTTCATTAAAGGAAATGTTGCGGTTGAGAAATCGCTGAAACCAAATCCAACTCGGTGGTTACCAGCGTCACGGTGGGAAGATATTTTAAAATTAGTTAAAGAGTTTCCCGAATTTTCTCAATTATGTGAAGATTTGGAAGAGAACATGACCGATTGGCAGCATTGGTACGAATTGGATAATCCAGAATCAGTAGATTTTCCCTGTGGATATTCAGGAAAGTTGCGAGACTTTCAGAAGCTTATGTTGATACGTTGCTTTCGTGTTGACCGAGTTTATCGTAGCATTGTTCATTATATCAGCGGGATAATGGGAATGGAGTTCATTACTCCGCCCAACATAAGCTTTGATATGATATTAGAACAAAGTACACCAACCATGCCAGTAGTATTTATTCTCAGCCCTGGATCAGATCCAACATCTGAACTCATGAACTTGGCCGAACGAAGTGGGTTTGGCGCTGGAAGATCCAAATATTTGTCACTGGGTCAAGGCCAAGAAAAAGTATTGACACTTTTCGTAGTAAGATGAGGTATCTTATGAGATTATTAAAATTGATTGACATTTTTCAGCTTGCTGTAGAGTTATTGGAAACTGCAACGATTCGGGGACAATGGTTGATGCTCCAGAATTGTCACTTACTCATAGAATTCACGAGAAAACTTGAAAAAAAATTAGAAAGTATTGGAAAACCACATCCAGACTTTCGATTGTGGCTTACGACAGATCCAACAGACAATTTTCCAATTGGAATTTTGCAACAGTCATTGAAAGGTTTATTATCCAATACTATTTATCTTCCGATCCTAATATCATACTGAGCTTTCCCATAATATTTTTATTCATAGTTGTAACAGAACCTCCTAATGGATTGAAATTGAATTTGAAGAACACCTACTTCAAAATGAGACCTGAAATCCTAGGAACCTGCGACCATCCAGTCTATAAACATCTTGTTTATGTCTTGGCATTTTTCCATGCAGTTATTCAGGTAAATGACGAATCAATCATTTGTTGAATGGCAATTCATTCTCCTTGTTGCTATTCCTTCCACAGGAAAGAAGAAAATACGATAAAATTGGATGGAATATTTGTTATGACTTCAATGAATCTGATTTTACTGTTTGTACGTCCATTCTGGATACGTATTTAACGAAATCAATGTCAATGAAGGATCCTGAGATCCCATGGAAGAGTCTTAAATACCTCATTGGTGAAGTGATGTATGGGGGAAGAGTAATTGACAGTTATGATCGTCGAGTTATTCAGATCTATATGGATGAGTATTTTGGAGATTTTCTCTTTGATACTTTCCAACCGTTTCATTTTTATCATGACGATCGTTTCGATTATGTTATCCCACCGGTGGGTGATAAAGATCATTATATCGCATTTATTGAAGAACTGCCACTAGAAAATAGTCCTGAAGTTTTTGGGCTACATGCCAATGCAGAAATTGGATATTTTACTGAAGCCACTAAAGGAATGTGGTTGAATTTAATCGAAATGCAACCTCGAACAAGTTAGTTCTAACTTTCTTTTGATTTTTCTATCAATAAGCATCGATGAACTATATAAAAAAAATTGTTCCATAGCTGTTAGTCCAACGGGAATAAGTCGAGATGAATTTATCAACAATTTGACAAGTGAAATTCTTGGGAAAATGCCAGATGAATATAATATTACAAAAGTGAAGAAAAATTTTGGCTTGAGTGTGACCCCATCAGCAATTGTTCTTTTTCAAGAGCTGGAGAGAGTCAATAAATTAATCAATAAAATAAAGACAACTTTGATACAGTTGAAGAAGGTGAGAAAGACTTGATAAATTCGGGGTTCACGATAATAATGATGTTACTTATGTTTAATTAAATATTTCTACAGGCGATCGCTGGAGAAATTGGGATGGACATCATTTTGGAAAGTATATCTAATTCGCTTTATAATGGTGCATTGCCAAAAGAGTGGGCAAAATTGGCACCAGCAACACGAAAAAATTTAGCTGGTTGGATGGATCATTTTAATAAAAGAATAGTTCAATATACTGACTGGGCAGGTTGCAATGAACCTGTTGTAATTTGGTTATCTGGCCTTCATATTCCTGAAACATATTTAGCTGCACTTGTACAAATGGCTTGCAGGAAAAATAATTGGCCTTTGGATCAATCTGTGATATACACTGCTGTATCAAGATTTGCCAAACCAGAAGAGGTTGAAGAACGACCTGATCAAGTAAACTAATTTCATGTCATTGATTATATTCCATAAATTGTGAAGATATCGAAATTGATAAAGGTACCGAAATTATTTAGGGCTGCTTTGTACAAGGACTTTATTTAGAAGGCGCGAGATGGGACATGGAGGAACAATGTTTGAAGTTTTCTCATCCAAAAGTGTTAATTGAGGAACTTCCAATTCTGAGTGTTATCCCAATACAATCTCATCGTTTGAGACTACAGGTTAGTGTGAAACACACAAATATCGTTCAGTATCCAACAATATAAATAATATTCACGATTTTCATTTGCTACAGAATACTATAAAGACCCCAGTCTACGCTACGTCAAGTCGAAGAAATGCCATGGGCGAGGGTTTAGTTTTTGAGGCAAATCTCAAGACAACTGAACACATTTCCTGGTGGGTTCTACAAGGGATTTGCTTAATATTAAATACTGATTAGCCATAATGTAACATACCTAATGTGAGAAATGCAATATGATTATATAACAACTGCATGCAAACACATAGCTCTCTTCGTTCTGAAATAATTTTTTCGCATTCACTCGCAGTACCCTCAATGAATAATAAATAGGTTATCAAATTGATACTCAGCGAAAATGACTATTCAGATCCAATGAATCCAATTACACTTACTCAGTAAGAATAGTTAAAAGTATCTTGATTATTCTTCATCGCGTATCAAATGGCAAATCCTAATATGAATGAAATAAATTCGATTTCTTATTCTTCATTCAGTAACAAACATACCTCAACATTCTCACACGACGCAGTTCACTTCAAATCCCAAACTAAAATGGCGTTTGGCGCGTTTCACTCCGCCATCTTGATATGCGCAGTGGTTCTCAAAACAACATGAAAATCATAGCGGAAAGAAAATGAAAAAACAAATAAACGTCAAATGAATAAGAAAACATGATTTTCATTGTGTGTAAAAGTGATTTAACGAAAGAAACCAATTACCAGGTGATAAACAACAAGAGATAACCTCAATTTGAAACTTCGTTCTACTAACTCAAGATGAATCATCGATAATAATCATTCAGAGATACATACATATATAGACATTACCAAATAGATTGTGATAAATTCATCGTCGGAAAGTCCATTCGTACACACAGACACACACAAATACACACAGAACAAAGACGGGAATGAAGTCGCGCGATTCGCGCATTGGATTCATCGTAATTACCGTAAAATATACAGTTTTAAGTTATTTGTTCTGGCGTTATTACCTAAAAAATAGACTGACACAGCCGCCAACCAATACATAAACGTTTAAACGATTCCATGGAAAAGAGAAAACGTCTATAAAAAACGAAAAAACTATCTAAGTGTGCGCTCAGCCAAGGATTCGACTACCAACGATGTAAACTCATATAAACGAGGTATATATATGTGTATATGTGTGTGTGAGTATCAAAGCTGCCTTGCAAGATTGCTCGAATGAAGATTTGTGCGACATTTCGTAAGGAAAAATATAAAAAAAGAGAAGGAAATAGGGCTGATGAATATTGAGTTATAGAATGGGTGCACCTTTGAGTTTTGTGAGTTTGACGTAATTTATTCTACATAATTTGATTAGTCTAAATGAGTTAAACTTGAATTCTTTTTTTCTTTTCATCATGAACCACCCTTTGATGACAGAATAAAACTTGACAGATACATAATAGAAGTTGCGTTTTATCGATTTTTACGCAGATGTTGTGAATGTACGATAAGTCACTCGTTGAAAATTGTCAATTGTCATTTTGCATGGGGTTTATATTGATTTGTATTTTTCACCACAAAAATTAGGCGTATATAAATTTTTTTCATCTGTATTGTTAACGATTTTCCGGAGGTTATGTTGTTATGTCTAGACACAGTGCTATAGATAATTCATTATTAATCTAACGAAATACTGTTGTTGATTTTACGCAGAAGAATACGGAATGAAAGAAAGTAACGCTGTTTAGGTGATGTATTATTTATTTGCTTATCGTTAATTATTGTATTACAGTGAAGCGTAACAAACTACTGCTATGTTGATGCAAGAAGGATAAAGAATAATATACAAAAATAAAACAATGTATGGCGGTGGTGAGCAAACAGTGTCTGAACCGTGGAGAAAGTCATTGGATTTAGGTACAACTGCTGATCCGAATATAAGCTCAGCCATGGATGACGACGAGCATGTTTGCAAATTGGTGTTGTACAAAGAGATCCAAGATTCTAGGTATTTAATTTTGTGTTTTTGTATCATTTATAATTCGTATGTAATTGTGACGCAGTTATAGATGATTATATAAATGTTTTCAGAGTGCGAATATGGGATATAGTGATATTGGTACCAAATCTACTGTTTCTACTATTTATTGCAGTGAGATTCAATCGTGCAAGGCTTAAATTGAGAGCAACCAGTAGTCCAATTTATTTAGCATTCTATGGACTTGTAATATGTAATGTAACAATATCAGTGATAAGATGTGTGGTATCAATGACAGTTAATGCTGCTGCTAATGTTGGTGGTAAAGCTGACAAAGTATTGTGGGTTACTGTGCGATTTTTTTTATTATCAACTGAAATGAGTGTAGTGATATTTGGCCTAGCATTCGGTGAGTTGGTTCAATCATTAATTGTTATTGAATTTTTTTTATTGACAACATTTGTGGAAATATAAAAATTCCAATGGAATTATTTATATTAACAGGACATTTGGATAGTCGATCGAGTATAAAAAGAGTTCTATTGGCGACATCATTTATAGCACTGGCTTTTACTATAACCCAAGGCACACTTGAGCTGGTTTTACCTGACGATACATTTCACATTCCCAGTCGAGATTTTTATGTATTTGGTCATGGTGGCATGATGTTTTGGTTTTGTAGCAGTCTCGTTTTCACTATAATTTATCTATTTATATTAATACTCCCATGGACAAGATTGCGGGATCGATTGAATTTGCCTAGTGAGTATCAAATTTTCACTCGATGAGTCAATATAATATAAATGCCAATACAATTACTATGAATATTTTCAGCACGTAAAAGTTTTTACGTATATACGGGCACATTAGCAATGCTGAATTTGGTGCAATCAATCGGAGCAGGACTTTTGAATTATACACAAAATCCAGCGGGCTTGTGCGTAGTTGATTTTACAGCTGCAATGTATCTGACATTATTTACTCCGCTGGTTTATCACACATTTTTATCGGATGTTTTTGGGTTCGTAAATTTTGCTTCAAAATCACACTCATCAATGATTTCAATTTGTTTATTTATTTGCTTATTTATTCAATTGCAGTGTTTCACAACCATCGATAATGTTCTCATACAAGGCACAGGTAGATGACACAATGGAAGAGGACACTGTATCATTACCACACCAGCAGAGCTTCTCATCATTAAAGACAGACAGCGATTACATCTATCAGGTCCATACTCCGTCTATTCACAAGCCCTTATATGAGTCGCTCACGGCCAAACCGTCTGTATCGAAGCAGAGAACCTCCCTGTACTCTTTCTCATCTAAGAGGGATCCTAAGAGTCCTGGTACAAGTTATGAAAGGTCCCAAGCGAAGTTGTATAACGCCACAATGAAGGCAGAAAATATTGTCAGGTTACGAAATGTGCAAAAAAGTACACCAGATCTTGTCGGTCATAGCCCAAATGAAACAGACGGTTTTATTTGTTCACAGAATAGCACACCAGATTTGACTTTCAATAATTCAAACATTGTTAGTAGTGCGGTTGATTCCAATTCTAAATATCGCGCATCTGATATAAACGTTTCGAATTTTTTGATGTCACCAGCAACCGCTAGTAATTTCATCTACAGCCCGAAGGATAATGATAGTAATGTTAATTTATTCTCCGGATCACGTAGGCCCAGTATGGAGGTTGGTACGCCAGTTGTTTCACCTTTTGAGCGTGACGCAACGCCAGATATTGATGGAAATCAATCAATCAAATTGCGAATGACCACAAGATCTGAATTAGGTTTGAAAAGTCCATCAACGAATGTTTTACCGCCGTTAGAGAGTAGTTTACAAAATATTCTTGACAGTAAAGCTAATGATGAACTGAGTGTTGACCTCTCGAGACCAAGTCTGACATCGCGGCGTCCTGAAAAAGCATCTGATTCCGAAGTAGATGGGGCTGGAGCGCTCATCAGTGCGGGTCAAAATAAATTCATCACTAGTGATGATATTGCAAGTAGTTCGATCCATGATTCTGTTTCTGCTAATAAACGAGAACTCGACTCGAAAAATAAAGAATCACGCGGTTTAGGAGATTACTTGCAGTCTTTGAAGTCCCCCAAGTATTAAAGTTGAAATGAAACATGACGCGAAAGCAATACACACAAATTTAACTCGTCAGTAGAGTGATATTATTATTTAAAAAAACGTGATCGTACAAGGATGTTTATATATGGTTTTTTTTTCTCGTAGTATATATATCTTCAACAAAGAGAATTTATATTTGTTTTATTTATGTACATAATGTAGTCATGAGAAGCTTCATTAATTTATTCAAATTTCTTTTTTAGACAGTCGCGCTGAGTAACGCGTTACATCAAACGTAATTTCGAAATAAATATATTTGATGAATCAATATTCTCTGAGATTATATTTCGGAGCGTATAATGGAGTATCATACAATGAACGTTAATTCCTTTGAAACTTGTGTATATATTTAGCATGCCTAGGCGTTTATTAAATGTTCCAATGTAGCCAAAGCACTTGGGTTTTCAAATTATTTATGAAAGAACGCGCCGTTTCACTGATATATTAACTGATATATATATATATATATATATACATATATATTATACGTGCTACATTGTCAGGCACATGGCGATACACACCTGAAAAGAAGCTATGCATACAATATTATCATTCAAGAATTACTTCTTCACTCCTTTCTTCTCGTAGGATTGAATTTGCAGCTGTCCAAAGATTAATGAAGCGACAATAATAAAAGATTTTGCACATATTATTGCACTGAAGTACTGTCGGTTTAGAATTTTTTTTTTGCCTATTATTTTTTATTTTTTACTTTCATTATTTGATGTATAAATTTTGTTTATGAATGCGCGTGTTTCTGAACATTTTTTTTTCTGTACACAATTTATGAAAAAAAAAAATCTTTATGATTATTTTCATTTGCATGTGAAAAGCGCAAAAATATTTCAAATAAATTTATATTAGATTATTTTCTCTGTCACGATAATTTTGGAGTGAAACACTTGATCATTACATTGGAAGTAATAAATTGATGATGATAATAAAAGGAAAAAAAAATAATCGAAAGCTTTTGCAAGATGAAATTGAAAATTTGTAGTTATCTGTCTTTTTAAAGAACCCAACGCAGAATGTTTCTCTTTGTTTTGTTTCCAGAATCACAGTGTCTATGATTCAACACAATTCGACACCCATGCAACACCGGTCAACCCGCTTTATGCGGCATCACTACAGAGTCCCGATAGCATTACTGGTTACAGTATAGACAGTCAAGAAGCTCACACACAGGCCAATGGGTATCAACAATGAACGTGTATATATCCACCCAAATTCCATCCACGAAATAATTTGAACAAAAATGAGGGAGGACTGAATACACATCTGAGAATTTCCGTATCTGTCAACGGAACTTTCGTCCCTTTTTTTTTCAATTGAAAATTGATCCAGGGAAAAGCTCTCCAATATCCTAAGAGTGTTGTCCAATCGTGTGTGTCGCCTCCAGATGATTCAGTCAAAAAAGTAATACTGATAAACGGCGCATTTGGAATTATGGAGCTGAAGGTAATAAATTTATGCAGTGGTATAAAAATGCAGTCGATAGTACGGCTGTGAGTCATTGTAACAGGAGTCAATTGAACCAAAAAAAAAGAAAAGAATAAGTGAGCAAAAATTATTGTTTTACTGTACAGGCATCTGTCCAAACGTCATAAGAAAAATAAAAAAGAAAATTATTTATAACTTTATATTTAGAAAATAAGGTAAGAAGAAAAATGATTAGACGTTAAACAAGGAATGATTTTTTATTGACGCTTGGAATTGCATTTTTCAAAGGATTTCACTATAATGAATTTTACGTCCATGAACGATTAAGGACAATTGATTCGTACGGTTACAGTATGACGCATTGAACCCATACGTTCTAGTTTATAATTTCTCCGTCCTTCCTAAGCGTATATACAAGGCACATTAATTGTGCGTGTCAATATTTTAACGAAAATTGACAGCTCGTAATTAAAAATATATACGTTAGGATGAATATACATTATTGATCCGATGATATGAAAATGAGAAAAAGTGTCAATTTTACTCTCGCGTTGTACCCTCGCTATTTTCCTACTTTTGCATCAAAGTGTACGTTGGGCATATAACTATGAGAAAATGCGTTCTTCATTATCAATAAAACTTCATAACGAGAATTTTAAGAATATAATTACTTTCAACTGGGGATTTACGGGAAATTAAGAAATCTGAATTTAGGGTCTTATCTAATCTGTATATATACGTCTTAAAAAAAAAATATGCATAAAGCCACTTATTTACAGAGAAGTTGTGACGATGATGTTCATTTTTTGTTCAACTATTTTTGGGAACTGCGCAGCGATAAATGATAACGAAAATTGTCAACTTCTGAATATAATTATGACATCATTATAAGCAGCTATAGAATTAAAAATAACAAATTTCGGCGAATAGATTAGAACGTTACGACTGATTACCAATTCTTTGCATCGCATCAATATTTACCGAGATATACCAATCTGATTAATTATATTGGGGAATTTGTGAGAAAAAATTACAACAAAGAAGAAAAAATAATATACATAGTGAACTTTGTAGCGATATACCCGTGTCTTTGATAGGATCTTCCACTTTAAAAACGAAAGGAGAAAACAAACCAAAAAAAAAAAAAAAATTGTGAATTGTTAACGATGATCGAATGAAAGACAAACAAAAAGCAAATATTGTTGAGACGATAATGTACGTATGCATGTGCTTGAAATATTTTAAAACGATGACAATGAAGGACTAATATTTGCCAATGAGAAATTCCGTTTTTTTACCTATCGAATGTCGTCTCGATAGCAATACTACTATAATACTCGATACGAAATAAAATTAATGTCGCAATGAGAATGTCAGCGTATCTGTATGTGTATGTCCACATTAAATGGTTCCGTGAATATGAATATATATATTCAATTTTTTGTTATCATCTCTATGACGCAAATGTATGTATGTAAATATTAGTTTCCATGAAATTCAGACGTGACTTAATTCAATATTAGAGATCATATGTCTATTTCTGGGTGGACAAACAATAATTAACGGGTCAGTATCTCGCAGTATATACCACAAACCCATTATGATGGGGATCAAGCACGCGTAAATATGTCCATTTGATCAATTGCGTCATCGTGAAACTACATTGATATAGATTACCTACCATGAACCCTACGCTCAACATATCCCCACATCTTGTCACTATTTGAACTCAGATGCGTAACACAAATTTATGTCTGATCTGTGGGCAGCACTTGAGAATGCTAATAAAATGAAATTAGATCATTGAATTATTCTTATGTACAAACAGCTAATACTATTCAAAAATAATCGCGTCAACTGTTATTGCATTTTACATTGAAAAGCAAAAAAAAAAGTAATTCATTATGCAAACATGTATATCTGTTGTATTTAATTTCGTGCACACATGTTGACGATAGTTACCATTATTTGATAATAAATGATAATCAGCAAATGGCGTAAATGTTCGTAAGACTAGTTGGCTGCATGAGCAAGTTGTCGATGAAATTATCACAACTTTTATCGTGACTTCAATCACAAAACTTTCACAACTAAACTCAAACTCGGTCGCTAGCATGAATTATAGTTTCAATTGGCAATACGCAGAATATCAATGACGTCAATGTGTTATTTCATCCTGATATGCGTTGAGAACACACTCTAGTCAATAAAAAAAATTAGAAAAAAAAGAAATCTTCAATTCTATAAATAGCACAGTTGAACTGACCAGTGGACCCTGTGTCGACGTTTTTTTGTCTTATCCTTCAATAATTACATTCATCTTGAGTCGTACTGTCCGAATAAGAAGAAAAAAGTCATTGACGAAGTGATGAGTGGTCAATCGGGTCTAGAGCAGCACGTGGATCTCTCTAGAACAGCACACTTCACACACATATATAAAGGGTCATGAATAAAGAGGATGATACGATATTTGACCAAATTTCTATAAATAGTCAGCCAACAAAGGATAATATTAATCACTAGTTTACTTTCAATCCGACATTGCATTATAACTTAATACCACCATTTTATTTTTTCTAATATTTCCGATTTCCCCAACTGTAATTTCAACATCAGCTAACAAACCTTATAGATATTCAGCAACAAATAACTTGAGACATATAAAAAAATATCATTGAAAGATGAAAATAATTAGAATCATATAAGCCTTCAAGCGTTCGCAGATATAACTTCGATGTTATATTTTTGATGGCAGATGGAAGTTCCATGCTCGTAGAACAGAGATATCATTACTTGCCAAGCGTTCCAGTACGCGAGTATCTAAAAAAATATTCGAGTCAGTCTCTTTGAAAAATATTCATTCAAGTATGCAAATACAAAAATCAGTTATCATTTAATTTGAACGTACTGCCAGTTTGAATATATTCATTTATCGGTCCTTTAAGGATTGTTGCAGGTATAGCCATATTTAATCTCGGGTACAGTGTATTAGTTGAAATAACATTACAAACGACCATACCGAGCAATTCACCGGTGTCAGAACGGACAATGGGCCCACCACTTGCGCCACTTTGTACGCAGCAGGTGGTTTGAAGCATGCACGTACTAACATTTGAAATATTACCGCGTGTTATGGTTGGAAATGGTGATGAAAAGAATGGGAAACCTGCACTTACAACCAATTCACCTGCAAAATTGAATTAAAATTCGCATTAATATTTTATTTCCTCTATTATCTAAGGAATTGGTATATTAAGAATGAAGGAAAATAGTCGCAATGTGCATTTGCCCACGCTTACCTCGTTGTGCATTACAATCACCAATTCTCAAGGTCTTCCATGCACTACCTATCTCAACTGAATCAACTTTCAATACTGCAACGTCATAAGGTTGTCCTCTAGGCGTACGATAAACCAATTTCGCCCACGTATTCAACGTAGTTGGATTATCATCAATGGCATTGCGATGAAAGACAATCTTTATTTGTTTATCTGGTGCCTAAATTAGAAGCAATTCATTGATATAATGCAGCAATGAAACAATTGCGTTTTTATTATATCATTTTAATCTCATTATTCTGTGAAGCACCAATGTACTGCTATTACATCGAATATAGTAGCAATGGAATATTGTTGATTAACTTTTGTCGCGTCGCTCGTTTACCTCATTCACCACGTGCGAACATGTGAGTATTGTTCCAGTGTCACGATCCAGGAGGATTCCACTGCCCCACTCAGTACCACAACGCACCAATACCACACTCTCATCCAATAGATCTGTGACAAGTATGTATTATTATACGTCTAATTAAATTGACATACGTGGAAACTAACAATAATTGCCGATATAATGAAGGAAAAAAAAAAATGAATGATTCACCGGGCAACTTTTGTTCGACGATCCCATTTACAGTCTTTATATTTTCCCACTTCCTCAGTAACCTCCTCAAGCATGGAATGATACAGGCAACAAAGGTATAATACACCCACTCGGTGCGACACCAGCTCAACGGAGCAATCACCATTCCACATATCATTCTGCTTCTAGTAATAAAATAAAAATTGACTATAAGACGTTGTTAGTCTCCATTCATCTGATGATAGAGCACATTCTTATTCTTATGTATGTGTATATACAATTGTATATTTATATTTATCGTGGATAACTTACTTTTCTTGTTGTATTAAATAGACTGGTCCGCCTTCACATCCTGGAACAGCATTTGCATCAGTCAACATGACACAGTTACTTGTGCCTAAGACATTACTGACAATTCCTTGTGAAATTGAATCAATGAATATGGGATTTCCAAATGGCGTTGATTCAATTTCCACGACAGTTCCTCTTCTAGGATTTTCTGAGTAAATTGCATGATCAATAAAATGACTCAGCATTTGGTGAACGTCTTCATGATTGCATTGATTAATTAAACTTTTTTTACTGTGATGGTGATGAATACGAACAAGCAAAAATATTGACATCAACGTTTTATTTATTTTCCGTCCGTCTTCGCCGAAACTCCATGCGAAGAATAAATTTTCAAATGTGTCAGCAAGAAGGGGACAACGCCACATGATAATCACTGACCCATCCACTTCCTCAAGGGTTTTATCAATGCTGTCAGAGATATTTTTACGAGTGACTGTTATCCATGGGCGTGTCTTAACTCGAACCCGAAAATCAGTCTGGTCAGAAGATGATGGTGATGGTAGATGAGTCAATTTACCTGGTACCATTGTAGATACCATGTCTAAAAGCTTTGTGTCATGTATAATTTTCGATCTCAACAGCATTCCATGAGTGAGAATCCATTCATTTGATATTCGAATACCGGAAATGCCTTGGATTTCGTTGACGTTTCCTTCTGCGAAGAATATAGATACGCTCGTTGGCTGCATCTCGTCTTTATTATTTTACACTTCCTAAACATACAGATATATACCGGGATAAGAATTAATTTATTCTCAGTATCAAATAGCATATGTCATATAAACATTAAAAATCAACGAGTAAAATTATTGTGACAATTGTGTCAATGGTAAATTAAATTGTTTCACTTCACCATATCCACCGAATAACCAAGAAAAAAAAAAGGAAATAATAGAAAAACTAAAGAAAATACCGGGCATAACGGTTGTGGCAATAAAGTCTTACGATGTTGGTCTATATAACACCTCTTGGTGAGCTACTTACACACAAGGTTTCTTACGATTCCATTTAAACTACGACATCATAATATTTTACGATGCAAATAAAAAAAAAGAAACTGATATAATTGTAAGTCAACATATTATGAATGTTGCATCATTCCAACGGTAGGATATGAACTTTTTCATGAATTATCAAACAGATAAGAATAAAAAAAGAGTTATGAGAAATAAAAAAATTGATAAATTCATCAGGTTGTCGTCATTCTTCTTTTTGACATTAGAACAAAAATGATTGCATGAATTTTTTTTTTTTTCGTATTTCAATTCCGAAAAACTATCATAGAGGCCAATGTGTGATATGATCACGTTTCTGTAATATTTACAAAGAAGAACTACGTGACTAATCGCAGGCACACCAAAAATTTTCTCCATACCGCATGGCGAGCCTCCAGAATATATTTACGTATTTATAGTATTACTATCTTATCGCGCTCATCATGTAACTGTATGACGCATATACTGCATGTCGGCACTATTGTACATGTGTGGAGACATGAATCAGATCTAATCGTGGTATGAGACTTGAATGATGGATTTGTAAGTGTAAGAGAGAACAACAGAGTGTTGAAAATAAGATAGCATAAATTCCATCAATCATGATGGATGACTTGCAGTTGGAAAAATTATACAATGAGTTGAAGCGTTAGGTATACATTTCAATTAGTAGTTCTATCCATCGATGTTATTTACAGATTATGAGGTAATTGTTTGATTGTAAAACAAACCTGATATACAAATATTGTTCTCTTTGTACAATTAATTGACTTCGTTTAAGTCAGAGATATTGAAAGCTTTCTTTCATTACTAATTAAAAGAAAAATATTAATTCTATGCTTGTCAAAGTGAGTGTAGAGTTAATATTTATTTTTTTCATCATTCAATTCTGTATATTTATGTTTCTTGGCTGTTAAATATAATTTCACTTTGAAGCCAACACATAAATTAACTTAACTATCAAAACTAAATTAGTGACGACTAATTTCAATGTTATTTTGACTTGTCACTATTTTTTTTTCGTCGCATCTTTATATTTTTACCTCATTGTTCGTTTGCCAGAGTTAATATATTTCCGTCGACACGGGTAAAACTATCTTAATATACGAGGAAATAGTTACAAGGACGAGTAAGAATGACAAACGTTAATACTGATGATGTTGAAGAAGAGTGAGACAATATAGAAAAAGAAACTTTAGCAAAAATGAGAGATGTGTCTGTGACGCACATCTCGTGATGTCTTTATACAATTCTTTCTTTTCTCTTATTTACTTTTTTTCTTTGCTTCTTTCATCATGTTTTACGCTTCATCAATTTGTCGTCGTGCGTTACACACGTGTTTCAACTAATTCTTTTTTTTCTCATCTCCATTGAATTCAATATAGAATTACACGTGTACCTTCGCTTTCTTTATATACACACAACATACATATATATTTAACAGTAAATGATAGTCATTTCAATTTGTATATATTCAATGTCCAATCACACATGTCAAGTGTGTAAATATATATGAACATCTTAATTCACCGTTCTCCTTTGCCTCTTCACATGCCACACAATTTTATTTCTCTCCCTGCAATTTTTTTCTCCATCTCCTCACATGTGTTCCTTCTCATTACTCTCATTTTCATACCCATTCTTATTATATTATTATTTCATCTATTACACAATATTATTTTTGCTATCAATAATTTTTATGTCTCTTTCAATTTTGAAATTCAATAATCAATTTGAGAATTGTGGTATAAAAATAACTCTGCGTCATCCGTCGAATGGCAAATAAGAAACATACATAGCAATAATTTATAAGAGGGGAATTACGTTGTGAGGGGTAATTAGAGGCTGCACGCGGCACTGCATTTTATACACAAACACAGATATTCTTAGTATGTTATGCATAAATATATATGCATTCTTACGAAGCAAGTGGAATCCATTCATGGAATGATTCAAAGGGGAAAAGAATATGTTTATTTCAATTTTTCACTCTAAAAAAGACAAATTCCACAATCATTCCAATTTTTTCCTTCCACTTTCTTCAATATAAACCCGTCACAAAGATGTCATGGATTCCAGTAGTGCACAATATGATAGGCCTTACATGATAAAATAAATGAAAACAGAAAAAAATTCCTTGGCATGTGAAGTGCGTGTGTGCCTGGAATTTTTCACGTGTAATAAACACTCTCACCCTCATACACACACATATTTTCGCATGATTGAGAGCGAGTAGTTTTTATTCTGCGAACAAACTTGAAGCGTGAAAGAGTCACGCTGGCGCAATGCAAAAGAATAAAACTTGAATGCATAAACACGAGAGCTAGTAGACAGCGTGGCAGCGTACAATTTATATGCATGTACAAAATAAAAAATATTTCCTTTCTCTTCAGTCATGTAAGTCTAAACTACCCAGTTAATGACCCTTTAAAATGTTCCAGTACATTCCAAAATATTTAAATAACACCGATACAAATATGTGAAGTATGTGTAATAAAAAATATATTTAAAGGTCAGTAACTGGTGCAAGGTCAATAGCAGAATGTCTTGAGCTTTCACGTGATATCAAGAAGAATTTCACTCCAACTTTATGTACAGCATAAAGAAGAATATTTAAATCTTATAACAAATCATATATAGCTAAAGAGGTGTTGTATTTTAAATATTCCACGTTTGATTTGCGAATGTGGAAATTCTTTGCGCAAACTAATGTGACAACGAAGGGGATAGAATAGAGATGAGAGGTGAGAGGAGATAAAGGGAAATGAATGGAGAAAGCAAGACGGGAGTACCAAGTCGAGACAGAGCGGCTTCGATAGACAGCGTGGCAGCTCACTTTCGATATATATATGTATATATACATATATAAATATATATAT
>JAPYZH010000488.1:0-47626 GCA_030523085.1 Meteorus colon | reverse complement strand
GAAAAGACAATAAAATCCTCACCATCCGAAGCTTCTAAAAGGTAATACAATTAAGTCCCGAGCCGCGCCAAACATCTCTGTCGTTGAGTTCTTTGCTAATGGCGAGTGGCAGTTGTTCTTCAACCGACTGTGCTGTCCTCTGTAATGGCGGACGGTAACAGAAGAATTTTCATTGGCTGTGAGAAGGAGACAGAGTGCTGTGATTCGTTTACTGTGGACACTCCATTTCAAATCTAACCAATCAATACTATCTCTATATTTCTAATTCTCGAGATTCGCTTTCAATGTGGATACGCCTGAAATTTCTTTGTCATTTCAGCCAATGGCCTTATCAAATTGATTGTCAGCATTATTTTGTGGCGGGAACGCATTTGAATTGGTAAAGACGAAGCATTCGTTTATATATATGTAAGCTAAACAAATATTCTATAGACAGCTGACGCCTTCTCCAGTTTTTCTCTATTTAGAATAGATCCAGTGATATATGGCAGTTCAAAGACAGTTCGGGTATCGAACTCTTTGTACAGTTGATCTTTATATTGGTCAAGTAATTACGGATGAAAATCAAGGTTAGCCATTATGAAATTATCGTCACCATTGTGTTGGTATAGATTCTTCTTATTGGATCACATAATTATACATCTGTGTACAATAAGTCGTGAATGTAATGAATATTAGAGAATTATTCACGTCAAGGGTAGGGCAAAAAGCTGAAGGTCCCTGAGATTTTTCTCAGGATCATTCTTTCAGTGGGTCGATTATAATTTACTCAATAGGTAATGTACGCATATGATACTGTAAGTTAAAATATTGCAGCAGTCATTCTCATCAACAAACGTTACACAATATATACCATCGTGGTGAATTTCTGTTATTCATACTCACACCCTTGATGTAACTGAGTTCTCTATTCGTTTGGATTGATGGATTCTCTATTGATTGCAATCAACGATCAATTTCTTTCTCTATCTTATTTTTTCAAAATATCATGGAGATGTAGATGCTCCTGACTTCCGTCATGGGTCGTTGGTTGTGGCATTACTTCACGAAACGTAATAATGTTTAGTATAAACTCTGTATTGTCAATGTTTGTTTGCCATTATTGACATGAAGAAAAGTTTATGAATATATCCTCATCTCTTTATTCTTATATGAAAATAATACGCAAGTGATGTATATGATCTCCAAATGGGTTCAGTCATTTGCAAAGTGCGAATTCTATCTTGTGATAAATCCATTGAAGAACAAAATTTTTTATTAGACTCAATTAAAAAATGATAGATATAGACTCATGAGTCTAACCTGTATACAAAATGATCCTCTGGCTTTTGAAGCACAGCCAGAGCATCAGTAGACGTTTTAAAAGTCATATCATGAATTCATCCATGAGAGTAAATACATGTGGATATATTATTCATTTTAATAAACATAAAAATGCAGTTCTTTTATACAAAATTATTCATACACAGTGTTTTTCAATGTTCATGTAGTGTAAGACTCTCTATTAATTTTCGATTGTACACGTTTATTGCAGATTGGATTTGATCAATTGGAAAACACCAGGATAAAGAATGAAGTTGATATATGCACATGTGCAGATTGTCCAGCTGTAATAAACCTGAACAATCGCATAATGCATAAAAATTGAGTGCAAATAAATTGTTGCGGAAAAATAGAAAATTTACCAGATTTCTTTTTTCTCACGAGTTATAGACAACTTTTACTCTGATATAAACATTTTGGAGTTTAACGTTACATCGCAGCAGTTAATGTCAATGAAGAGTGAAGGGGTTTCCCCTACTTTTAGCTTTGCTTACTCGTCATTCCGCATACCGTCTTGGTCATGTATACGCAATCACTCGTAGTCCGTATATATGAACATACATATGGACACATTCAAGCGTTTTGTGTTCGCTGGTAGATCTGGTGTCTGACGGGGCCTGGGGCCATCGCAAGACCCCATTCTACGAGGGTCTTACTTACCTGTATAGGTAAATCTCTCTGTCTTCCTTGTTCAACCGTATTCCGTAGACGCCATCTTGATATCGTTTTGTGTTTCTCAGGTGACTCCTTTTCTACAGGTGTTAATTTCGTTAGTCTGTTGAATATAAACGTCGGTACTGATCAGTCTGGACATAATTTAAACAGTGCATGCATATTTGTGTGATTCATCACATTATATCTGTTGGTTTATACACACAAATATATTCGTATGCTGATACGAGATATTTGTAAGAAATTTGGTGCGTTTTTTTAATGATATTGTAATATTATTCCATGTTGGAATTGTGACGTTTACAATTTTTCCAAGAGGATATTCTCGTGTTTTAGTGGAAACGAATTTTATGTTTGTTATATGTTTAAGATTTTTGAATGAAAAGGATACAGAAGATTTTTGTCAAAAAGTTGGTCAGCATAAAAGTTATCGAAGTATTTTATTCAATTCAAACGCGTTTCTACCAAAGCTCCTAAGCAGATTGACATGATTTCTCTCAGAGTGATGAATTGACTGGACGTGAATGTGAATAATTCGAATAGCATACGGAATTTCCTTCTTCAGAACAGTTCCTTATCAATTTTTATTGTTTTTTTTTGTAGTTCTGTTTCTGCAAGAATACAAATGAAAAATCTAAAATTCTTTCCTCGACTATAATTTCTCTTATTTTCATTTCAATAAAGAAATTCAAGTAATAAATGCTGATTTAAATGCCATGCAAACGTGAATGCCAATGACGAATCTGCGCCAATACGATAAATATTGGAAGCAAAAACGTCAAATAGGGTCACGTTGTATACTTTTTATGTGAAAGACATAGTCGTTAAAAACAAACTACTTTTAATAATATTTCATGAGGATACCCCCTTGATTGAGAAAGTGTCGGATATATCATTTGTGAATGTATTGTAACAATGTGATTTTTTATTTTAACAAGTTGATACTCGAGGGGCAATGGCAGATGTGAACATCAAATCGTGAAAATGAAAAGCTGAGCATCTCACAGTTTTAGTTATCCAATACATATATATATATATAAATATATGTACAAATTTTCTACCAATTCTTGGATTACAAAGATAAGGTAATTATATTAACGTGAATCAAGAGAACATATTTATACAGTTCACGATGATGTTGCAAGTAATATGCAATGTGATATTATGTTTGTTAACCCAGCCGTGTAAAATAGAGAGATATAACTCTCGCTACAATCAAGATCGAAACATGAAATATGTCGTAATATTTCACGAATGATGAACATAATGATTTTTATGATAACCCGATAATCCAACAAATTCATTAAATTATTAAATTTCAATATAAAAAATACTCTGAGACTGGATATTTATTCTTGAAATTCGTATTCTCATTTTCTTAAATTTGTATTTCGTATTGTGAAAAACACTTTGAGTAAGACGATAGTATTCCATAATCGTTTATATTTTTTGGCAAAATGTTTTGTTTTCTGTTTTCTAGAAAATAAAAAATCATCATAATGGGATCAAAAATTGAATATGTGGAGTCGTCACATATGTACGCAACAAATTATATTCGTAATTCCAAAGCCATTGGTGTTCTATGGGGAATATTCACGATATGTTACGCGATAATTGGAGTTGTAGCATTTGTTACTCCTGAATGGCTAGCTGACATCGAACACGAAAATCCAGGACGATTTGGACTCTGGTCACGTTGTCGCTTTGCATCAAACGGTATAAACTCATTTTGATCTTGAAAGACAATTGAATTGAAAGTTGTTAACGGAGATGAGAAAGAATAAGTGACAGTTTGAATTTTTCAGGAGATGTTCATGAAGAATGTATCGGAAGACTTGATGATTTATCAACGATAGCTAATGTGCCATTTAAAGCCAGCACAATTCTCGTTGGTATTGCAGTAATAATTGCACTCTCATCAATCTGCGCTATGCTGCTATTTTTCTTTTGCCAAAGCACAACGGTATTTTATATATGCGGTTGGATGCAAATCATTTCTGGTAAGATATAATTCGATAATAGTTCTTGTATTCATTTCTCTTATTTTGATTCACTGATGCATGGATAAATTATAACAATTAAGTGTGACTGTACTTATAGCGTCGGTGAAAGTTGACAAATGCAGATGTTCATTTGTAGTGAGTCATTGAACTCATATATACAGTGTGCATTAAAGCTATTTGTTATCTGAGAACGGTAGCTTTTTATATTGACTTGGACATTTATGCCGCTTAATTTGAATAAACGGTAAATTATCTCTGTTGGATATGTAATCTCGTCAAAACATTCTGCATGTTTGACATTTATCCAAACAATGAATTGGCTGATAAGAGAAAATTATATTTTCGATGAAATATCACGCTGAGAGTTTAAATGAATTGAATTTTATTTTACATACTCTGAAAATTCGTTATTTCTGAAATAATATAATATGAGACACGAGATTACGTCAGAATATCTGCGATATGCTTATCAAACTTTAGTGCCAAAGGTATGGTCATTCCAGTGCATTTTCGCGCTCTGTTTGATCTTCTAAAAATGCGACAACTAGAATGCACAACAAAAAAAAACCCAGGCAAATACGTTTCCGTATTCCAAACATGTTTGCGAAAATTATATTTTCACAGCTTTACGCTGACATTCCCCCCAACAGAAATACATTTATTCTGACACACCCTGTATAGCTATTGACATGAACAAATACCGTGAGAACGTAACCTCAGGAAATAGTTATAGTAAAATAATTGAGTACAAATAAACTCGACAAATTATTCGCAATTTATCATCATGCAATTATGAATTATGACAGATTCATTACTGATCATTTATATTTGGATTTGTCATTGCAATAAAAACTTAATGATAATAATAATTAAGTGTTGGGAAGTGAGAGCGTTTACTTTTATATTTGCGCGTTTACTACCTTTCACTAAACTTCAACCCCACCATTCTTATCCGACTTTTTCTCTCTCATTTTCTCGCACTATCTTTCTCACCATGGCATACATAAAATATTATTACGATAGCTTGTGAATTGTATTCGGTGAATGCAACTTATGAATATTTTCTGTCATCACGTTTTCCAACATAAATAATCATTTATAACACACATTTTATTTTATTTCAAGCTATCTGCATGGCAGTTGGCGTTGGCGTTTATCCATTGGGATGGGATTCACCAATGATACGAGCAGTTTGTGGAGTTTCTGCATCACGGTAAATGAAGAATTTGATGTTTGGTGATGTTTCAAGCAGGCGGATCTTCGAATTACCTCAATTCACAAGAATCTATGTCGACCAATGCTCCGCTCATGATCAGAGTCACGTTCATTTGAATGTACAATAATAATGATTTGATTTGCAGGTATTATCCAGGTGCATGCGCAATAAGGTGGGCAATACCATTAGCAGCAATAGCTGCACTCGATGCAGTGACTCTTGCTGCGCTGGCTTTTATTCTGGCATCACGACACGTTCGATTACAACCAGAACCATTCAACAATGGCTCTTTATATAAAGGTTAAAGAATTAAAAAATTATTATATCAATATTTTTCACAAACCATTTGATGTCATCAATTGGTAAAGAATAAGTGTGCGAAGTTTTTCGTTGTCTTTTCATTCCAGGAAGTATTGCAGATGTTATTGACGATAATCTATTCATGTACTGATCCATTGTCTTGTTGTTTAGGTGAAGTCAATCCCGGATATGTAAACGAAGCACAAAGTGTAGCTGGCTCGAGGAAGTCATTGTCTCTACGACCGGTATTACTTGTCGCACCACCTGAACAAGATCGTTATAGTGAATTATCGCGTGCCAAATCCCATTCACATCATAGTTTGTATTCACCTGGACCCCCAGGGTCTCATCAAATTCATACACTCTCGACGAATACTCTCAATCATTCTCAACGTAATTTTCAATTGTAAAAAAATGTATCTGCAATTAATGCAATACTGGCAGTTTACATGACAACTATTTTGCTTAGTACTGTGCGATTAATATTATTCAATTTTTATCAAAAACGAAAACTTGTTACCCTAAATGTTTAGTTTTTCTACCTTTTATCATAAAGTTATTTTTATTATTATTATTATTATTATTACTTGATTCTCATATTCTGACACAGATGGAATTTGTTTTATTAGAGTAGTGTTCTTATATAATGGTATGACATTTTTTTATACATAAAAACTGATGTAATAAATGGATTATCTGTTGGAAAGAATTGTTAGTATAAAGAGGATATTTATAATTAAATCAATATTTATATAATGAAGTTGATCTGTGTATCATTTTGTAGGAACTTACTTGGAAAAGTAAGTTCTGTGAATTATTTTATTAAATCATTTTTTTTTCTGTTCAGGTTTTAGTTAATTTTTGATGTCGGATTTCATTTAGGTCAACTATACTCTCGACGTGTCATTGAATGACAAGCAAACAAAATTATCGATAGTCTTTTCAATGAGTGTTTGAGCGGAAATAGTTTTGGTATTTCACAAATGAAGTTCTGTTTAATTGTTGAAAAGAAATCAGAGCAATTATCAGGGTAAGGTAGAAATGATATGCGACTTTGCATCGCCACATGATTTTCTATTTTATTTCTCTTTTTGACTAGTGGTGTGATGTCATTTTTATTGATTAGTGGATCATATACACAATAAAATTCAAAATGAATGCGACAATATTCATTACATGGTAATAATAATTATTACTATCTGACACTAATAGTTATTATGCTTTCACTAGTTTGATTTGTATCATTCAATTTCATTCAGCTTTGTTAATTCGAAATTCTACCTGGATTTTGCTATCCAGTTAATTTCATCATTGGAGATCAAGATAGACGTCCAATAATCGAAGTGTCCAAGTGGATTCCTTGGAATAATCCTATCAATTTGGATTTCTATCACTGTATATAATTGGGATCAAAAGTCACACGGAAGTTTCGATTGTTCGTCGCTGGTTCGAACTTTTACTGCATCAAGTTTACATTTAGACTATCTTTTTCTAACTTTTCTATTTTATCAGACCAGTACTTTGAACCTGATGAAGTTGCATGATAATTAAAATCCTCAAGAAAAATTGAGGAATACACTCAATAGAATATCTAGAAATCTCAAAATTGTGACATATTTTGTTGTAACTTTTGAGGTGATTACAATAATGTTTATCCCCAGTACTGAAAATTAATCCGATTATTGAAAAAACGCATAATGAAGTTTGGTAATACTTTAATCAACTTCTGATCAAGCCAAGTATGATAATTATCTTTTGATGGACATCCACAGTATTTGGACTTAAATGCCAAAATCATTACTCAATTTGCGCTGTTCAAAGATGTTTTTATACAGAATTGATCTCACATTGCTTCTATTGCTAGAATAAATATTTATTTATATAGATATATTTTATTATTACTAATTCAATTGAATTACACATTCGAAGAAATTTAATATACACCTATACGAATTATACACACACGACAGAGACGTTGACGGTGGTCATTGCTGGCGTAAAGATATTCACACGATTACATTTTAATAATGCATTAATTGTATCCAAGATAGCTATAAAGTCGACAGAAATAATAATGATGATGATAATAATGATAATAAATATTTATAACGTTATAAAAATGCAAATGGCAACGATTCATGTGATGGCGATTTGTCGGTTACAATATTATTTTTTCTTTATTCGATTAGTTCCTCTGTTGCACTTGACTTTTTTCGTATTCACATATAAAAGTATATATGAACGGATCCCGTTTATGGTTTTATGAGCGAAGCAGTGAAGGGAGATAAGAGGTGCGGATTTTGCGTTTTGAAGTACGCATTTTACTTTTTATTGCTCATGTGACGCGGTTTATTTCACATCGTTCATTTGATCTTTACCGAAAGAAGAAATGAAAGAAAAAATTTATGTTTGGAATTTTGTTATTTTTAATATATTTAATCTGTTGCAATTATCTCACAGTCATATGGATATTCATATGAACGTACGTACGTGTGCATGTATAATTCAACTTGGCGAAAAAAAAAAGAGAATTAATTATTTTATTATTCTCATCTATTTACAATTGTATTGCCAATCTATTTCTTCCAATTTTTTCTCGCCATTCGTTCAAACTTATTCACACACTATAATATATTTATGTGATAACAAGAAGCGACTGACAATTATATCTTCCGATATCAGCGTTTCAAATCCTACTACAAATTAATAATATAATAATAATAATTTAACGACACTTCCATTTAATATTTATCATCTAATTTTCTTTTCTTTTCGATTGTTTTCAATCTTCATTCATTTCCCTACCGTACTATATTTCGAATTCGTATGCGACTAGCGCTACATATATACTATGTAATTCAATTTACATTTGAAGACAAAAAAAAAGACGAATGAAGGGAAATCAGAGATAATAATTATTAGACACAAACTTTTTTGTTTTGTTTGCTGAAATAATTCATCCCTCTTTACCAACATTTATGCCACATGGCTGAACGATTCCTGTATTACATAATCGTGGCCTTTTGTTTCGCGTTTTATTTTCATCTTTTTTTAGTAATTCTTCAATTGAATATGGATTACGTTTTTTCTGTGGTTGTGTTGCACAATTTTCGTTTTTATCATGAGTATCATTTGTATTTTTTGGGTTTATAATATTATCGTTATTCAAGGTGGACGAAGAATGTTGATTGACATCAAGACTTGTGGTACCATTCGATGATGTTGTTATTTCAACAACTGTTGATGATATTGGACTGCAACGTGAGTTATTATCGAAGCTACTCGATGAATTTGATATACCATGTCTTACAAATGCACTTCGATCACTGCCAATTTTCTGTCCCAATTCCAGTATAATTGGTGGAGTTTGATATGATTTATAATTGTCCTGTGATTCAGTGTTGTCATCTAAATCACTTTTATCCAATGAATCATCACTGCCGGCCATTGAACTTGAACTTGACTTGAGTTCTACTTGATTTTGTCCATGTTGTTGTTCGGAAAGTCGTTCAGCATCCAACGATCTGCTGTAATATAAAATTTTCATTAGAATATTTTCCATGTTTCATTGGGTCTTTGCTTAACTGCAAGGATCAAAATTTGGCAAATAGAAATGACGGAATGATGAAGAGATAATGTTTTGTCATAATTTATCGTAGATTTCACATGTTCGTGATCTTCCATTGAAGCAAGACAATATTTGTAAGATCTTTGACAATGCCACTCAACCTTAATGAGAAAATAGTAATGATGGAGTATAATGAATTTATGTATGAAAAGAATATTAAGATTCAAGTCAGTTTAGTCAATGTTCATTCTACCCACGTGAATGCTTGCATTCCATGATGCAAATGCAGTGTTGTCGCTTGATAAAGTGATGAGTAAAATCCAGGATTCCATGTTGATGTGGCAGATCCACTACCACCACTGGTGTTGCCACCTCCATTGTTTGAACTGCTAGTAGATATATGAAGAGGTCCAAGTGAACCAGGATAAAATAACTGATAATCCGTTCTCATCATAGCTTCTACATAAAACAAAAATGAAAATAAGAAAGTTAATAAATATAGCAAAGAACAAAATATGAAAATTTATTGAAAAGGAATAAATTATTGATCTTTTTTTCTCACCTCTTGTGTCTGAATTTGATGGCATATGTGTTTGATAGGCAGTTGATGATCCAGCATCGATCGACGGATGATCTGCGTGCAATCCACCACCTCGTAAAATTCGATTTACAGATGAAACTGAAGGTAAACTTTGTGGATCGCAAGCACCTTGTCTGGCTAGTTGTTCTCTGATCTCCCATGCAAACATTGTCGGTTGCTCCTGCTTCATCCGTAAAATTTTCTTCACTACCGTCGGTGTGGCGACTTGCTGCAACGCCATACCCCGATTATTACTCTAAATCAACAATGTTACATTCATTATGTCTAGAAAAAAAAATTCACTACGATTCCAAGATATTCTTTCGACTTCAATTGGTACAGAGTGACAAAGTTTGTCGAAACAGACATAAATTATAATGAAACGATGAAAGATGGATTAATAAACAGAGATTTGAAGACATTTCTGTCAACGAATTCAGTCATTGTTTCATTCAACATTTTTTGTTCGAATAACAAATAGAAAGAGCGAAAAAAATTCTTCTTAATATTTTTTCAGAACGATGGTCTTGATTGCATTCTGAAAAAAATTCCCAATATCATAAAATAGTTAGGAGAAAAAGTAGGAAGATTAAATAGTTGTGTATAATTTTTGGATTTTGCTAATTTTCTTAGAATCATTGACATCCCATATCGATCATTATCACTCTTTGAATAAATTAACGATATTCAATTGCTTGCATGAACTAAATGCCATCAAATATTGATCAGTATACTTTAGATAAATCAATTTGAAATTCGTCACAAATCCATTAATAGATACTTGATAAATTTATTTTCATTATAACTGATCAATTGATCCAAACATTTTTATAATTGTAAAAAAATCAATTCTATATCAATGAAAAAATACTGATGATCATCATTATACCCTTATACTTTTCACATTTTAATATTCTCGACAGTTAAAAGCCATAACCCACTGCCCCTGACAAATTAACGCTCAATTCAACGGCATTGGGGCCCCCACTGGCAAAAAAAGTACGTACACATGCCGTTCACAGGTGAATTGCTTGCTACAGAGTGGGTACACATGAGGAACCCGGCAATCAGATATCACACATTGCGGTGTTCCTCATAAGTTTAAAGGGTTGCCCGCGTGCTCATGTAATTTTTTTTTAATACACCCCGTCATCTGCGACTTACACCTAAAACGAAACCACTAACATGCTCGTTCTGGGGTTCCCCCTTTTTCTTCTTCAGGCGTATATCGTAGCAGTGGTTCTCAAAATCACGGTTGCGTCCCAAAACAAAATTAATTTGAATTGCTAATGAATAAACCCGATGAATACCCACATGAATGGATAATATTATGCTAACTTGATGCAAATGATATACATACCAAACAGATTTTGCGATCAACTATCTTGTTAAACAGCGTACACGAGATCAGTGCAGTGTGCAACTAAAGCGCAGGCACGTCAATCAAAAACATTTTTTCTTCTTATTTTTTTACACGAATTGTGATGAATAAAGTGCCGCATGACTTTTGGTTTAATTGTCATATTATTGGATACACGAAATTAGTCTTGACAAAATAAAATAAGAAAAGAATTCCTATTTGCTATTTAAAAATAAAGAACTGGAAAATAGTAGTAGAATAAATCAATAAAGAATATTCATCAATTTAAATTCAAACAGATACAGTTTTTTAAATTTTATCTTTAGCCATTGATTATTGGTTAATGTAATCAATGACACGTTTTGTGGTAGGACTTGCTCATTTGTACGATAGAAATATGATCATAATAAATACATAGATGCATTCATACATGTACATATGTACGGTGGTTGTTACAGGGTATAAACAATACATACAGGGTTGTAGACATTGCGTGCGACCCCGGGAGCATCTCAGATTCTAATCTGGCACTTCCGTCGTGACGACAATTACCCTTGTGTCGACCTGTGGCACAATGATGGTGGCGGGAGTAACAGCGGTGGTGTAGTTTCCTAATGCCATCCGTTGTTGAATATACTCGTTCCCATGTTTGAACTGATCAAAAGGGACAAGCAGCGATACACGCGCCCCAAAGCACACGTCGTCAATATAACATACACGACATAATACTTACCTACATTAAAGTTGGAAGAGTTGGAGGGCTTTGAGGGTTGAGTGGAATATTGGCCGGATAGATGGGACACGAAGACATCTGGTGCTAAACGTTAGATAACCCAAACATTTTGGGGCAGGTTTACCAACGCACCAATTATAAGACCCTTCAATTGAAAACTCAGGTTCACTGTTGCGCAGTCATCGCTGATAACCGTTTTTTTTTACTTCTTCCTGCGCTAACTTTATTTATCTTTTTTTTTTCACCTGCGCCAATTCGGAATTTACAACATGAGATAGAACACTTTGAGTAAAGCTATGTTCAAGACATGGAAATAGTTATTGAATAGGATGTGCTTTTGTTTTATACAAATTGGAGATTGATGAAGATTTTTTTATCTCTGCAGTATTTATCAGAAGTTGAATAATTATTGGTCATTGTTGGTAACAGATTCCAATGAAAAGGAATATTTTTTTTCTCATTGTTAAAAATTGTATTTAATCAATTTATCGCCACGAAAGTACTTGGAAAGTAACAGTAGGAAAATTTGCAAAGACTAAAATTTTATATAAAATGAATTTATTTGAGTTTAAGTCGCAAAATTTATTCCAACTAAGAGCTGATGAAATTTTGATGCAATGCGCATTGAAATAAACAATTGACATCGATTAATTATCTCACGTATGGTATCAATAATTTAATGAACTTCCTTACCAATTTTGTACAAATTTTTTACATGTGATATTCAACACAGTCCAAAAATCCTATGATGAAATAGAATGAAAATGTGACTCTGTCTCAGATATTCTTCATTTATAGTCCACATCAATAGATTTTATTGTTGAGTATCACACTCACCACAATAATTCCGCTCAAAAATTAATTTAATCAAACCATCTACTTCATTTTCATCATATCATGAATCATATCAAAACACAGAAGAGTAAACAAAATAATTGACCAAACTGTAAAAGAAAAATTTTCTATTTTCTTTCCAGGTAAATATAACGCTAATAATTCTCACTGTTCCTTTTATTTTTTGTATTATATATTCACAAGTGTGTTAAAACAATCGATTGGTTAGAAAATCGTTCCGTTTACTTTAATGTCACTGTCCACATTTCTACGCCAACAAAATAAATCATTCATCGGTTGTTGGTGGATGTTGAGATAAAATAAAAATATCCATATTGTCACAGATGAACATGTACATGTGTCTGATATATATATATATATATATATATATAACGTTAGGCAGTTGTTATGTTTGTCGACGGTTTTTTAACGGTTGTGTCGCCTCGTAATAATGTCGCTCTCGTTGGGTGAAGAGATCCTAATTGCCAGATAAAACTTTGAAACATGTGCGTCATATACTCGTCCCTTTGTCTTTCTCACTCAATTGCGTGGGAAATATATTTATTATTTAATAATAATTTCAAAGACAAAACATTCGCAGGTAGGCATAAATATATATAAATATATATTGCATTTACCCATACAGGTATGAAATTGATTTCTTGTTCGTGGTATTGGATATATTTTCTACAAAACGGTCAAGAGCAACGGGAGAAAATTATTGACTACTGGAGGTTTATTATATATACATTGTACGGTTGCATTTTTCATAAACACAATTTTCTTCGTCAATTGTTAGTATCTCTATGTTTGTATGTATATATTCCGTGTTGTGGACTCATTTGCTCGGGGATCATGCACATATATTTAGTGTATATTGTATAGCTCTATCGTCATGAGAATACGTGTGTACACAGAGGATAAAAAAAAACAGTGAGGAAGAAAAACAAGAACAGAATAGCTCACACCGCGTACAGGAACACGTGTAGATTCTTCGCTGGATAAAATACCAATTAATGTTTGAATCAATTACCAAATTGGGTTGAATTGTATGTGTTCAGCACGATAGTTGTAAATGTCTATCGAATAATATCAGCTTCAACAATCGTATGGCCAATATTTACACACGAATATTCATAAAATGTATCGCTCTGTTCATTGTGTTGTTATGTTAAATATTGTATCTTGTTCTACTGTCTAGTGTAATTAATTTCACCTAACTATATAGTAATAGTGTGTATCGTAAATTGTACCTTGATCAACTCTTGTTTTGCATGTCCCATATTTTTGCTCTTTTTTTTTATTTCTATTTGCATTATTTTTTATTCTGTCATTTGCTATTTCAATCTAATTTTATCGTTATGATATAAAGTTCCAAATTATGAAGGGAATAATTATTTTTCTAGTGCCAGAAAAAAGTTGATGAAAATATTTTGTTATTTTTAGATAGTTTGAATAATTAGAATAATCTTTTGGTGCAATTAATTGTAAATATGAACTTTCTGTATAATAAATTCTGGCAGAATCAAAAAGTTATCTCAAGAAGAGTTCAATGTACTGAATACTGTAGAAAACTTTGCTCACAATAAATTCATTAGCTAGAGAATTATTTATGTCGAGTCGATGCAAGAAAACTTTGTACTATAGTTTTAATATCCACATACCATATAATTATATTATCATTAGTGTCATACATCATCTGTGTCGTTGTGCAATGAATCCAAGTTTCCTGGTCCATTAGTAGTAACATGAATAAAACTATCATGTACTTTTTATATGTTGTAAAGTAGTAAAGATGCCCGGATGAAAGAAAAAAATGGTGATAAAAATGGATACGATATTGTATAAGGGAGGAATAAAATCTCATGGAAAATTGCGCTGATTAAACAGCAAATATAAATTGGCGAGATTGTTTGTAACACATCATGATGTCGTTTGGGATTTTATTAATTCAATACTTATACCAGATTATTCACACTGCTAACCCCAACATATAAAAGCAGCCGTAGCAAGAGCCATGAAATTATGCAAATGCCTTGGAGCAAGGTGTTTGGATAATTGCGAGCATGGTCAACAACCACAACCAGGGCCTTACTTAAAATCACATCAGCTATCTTATGCACGTCTCGGTTATTTTATCGCATCAGTAGGACCACCATGACCAACTCCACGTTGTTTTATACATTCATTTAATATTTATACCACGAAGTCGAAAGAATATATACAAGTCTTGGATAATGTTCGAATTGATATTGATAAAAGAGAAGTTCTTGACTTACTTTAGTTTTACTGCCACCAATACTTCCAGGTCTTATGCTGCCAGTCTCATAAAATCTTGTGAGGATTTTTGATACACAACCATGAGATACTAACAATTGTCGTGATATATCACATGGTCTAACACCAACCAATGCCAATTGTACTATTCTTTGTCGAACGCAGTCTGGTAATGGCCTGCCATTAACGAATACACCGCCCAGTTGGTTGACGCCTGCTTGACCTGAAATTTATCAATATTCAATTGCAAAGGTAAGGTCAGAATTTGTGCATTCTATTTTTGTTTTGGTCTATGACTACGATTTTATTTTTTATTTATAGACTACGAGCTTTCCACATAACTGGTGATAGGAATACTCTGACATTCAATGAAAAAGAAACTGTTTTTATACTTCATTTGAACTTATTTGTTCAAATACATATTCTTCATAAATTATTTTTATTCACACTATTACATATTTGTATACTTGATTCTACAAACTCTCTCATTGCATTGTATGGTGATTCGTCATTTACCGTGGAATTTAATAGCCACTAACCAACCAAACGATAGAAACTTGAAAAAAAAGATGCAACCAAAAATAAACTGATGAAAATAAAAAAAAAATTCGCCAAGAGCCCCCAAATGACATTAGGGGATGGGCAGGTGTTTTCACAGCGGTTTCAACTCTAATGACATCGGCCAAAACTCCTAGCGGTTCTCTCTTCGCGTGTCTCCCATGGAGACGTGTAATTATATTTTAAACCCAAAGAGAGGAATATGATGTTTGGTGTAAGGGAGCAAGGGTAAGGGAGATAGAGAATTCAAGTTGGATATAATGGTGGTGATGGTGATGGGGAACAAAACGAAGTGAAAGCAACGAAGAAGAAACCCTAGACCAAAATTGCTTCCTGCGAAATGCGGCACCATCGAACTGGATCTTTATGAGGCGAATTTTTCTAAGGATAATGTTCATCAGGTATATGTGTATATATAAATATACAGATGCATGTGTTTAACCATTCATTCATTCACCTGCTTTTTTCGTCAGTGCAGGTTAGTGCGTCCGCAATTGCCATTAGAAGTTTGTATATATATGTCATTTCATAGCAGACGTTAGATGGTGATGATTGTGTGTCTTTTGAATTGTTTTAAGACAATTGGCAATGAGTTATCGGATTCGAATGGGCTAACTGTCGATCAGTATCAGTTTCAAAGTATTCTGGATAATGAAAAGTGGTGAAATATTGCGCGGGGAAATTTTTTTAGGTGTTCTTCCATAGGTGTGATTGCAATAGGCATGATGAGAATGAATTCAATGAATATTTTCTGACCAATAAATTCTGATCAAAAATTCATGAATTAGGAATTCATGTTGATCATTTCATACCAATTAACGTCAAATATATTATAGTTGGTTTTTATTTCTTTCACGATTAAGAACACTGTCCAACAAAACAACAGTTTGTTATTCTTGATATTATCAATTAATAAAAATAGAAGGACCTGAATTTGGTGTAAAATGCATCTATTTGAAAAACTTGAAAATTCATGAAAATTCTTATAATAATTCAACGTTTGGTATTTTATCTGACGATTTGACTTATTTATGCGTAGTGTAATTTCCTCAATCAATGTAATCTTTCCATTACTTTTAAAATATTCCTACCAGAACTCTGATGTAAGAAAAGAACCCACCAAATCCCAACTATTTTCGTTGAGTTGTTTGGTAAATCGTCTGAAGAGTATGTGACAGAGATGAACAACCAAAATGGCCAACCGGCAACAAAATAAACTTCTGTTTCTTGGTTTCAGACGATCACAGTACGTGAAAATATTCGCAAATCAATTCAGACCATTTCAAGTTCAAATTTAATCCATCCAAATGCTTTCACCACTCGTGGTGGAAAGTTAAAATAAAAAACTCTTCTTATGCATGATGCTATTGTTGTTTTTTTTTTTTAAGATAAACATTCAACTTTGTAACATCAAACAACTGTACAAAAATGAGTAAATAATTCAGATATTCGTGTAAATATGAATGTGTACGAAATATATGAAGTAAATTGGCGAAGGCAAACGGATTAAATTCGCAGTAAATCATTTTAGCAACCGTGAGAATTATACGACTATCATATATATGTATATATATACCGTTTGAATATATTGAAGCATGTAAAAACGTACATATATTGCAGTAGCAAAGAGTCATTTACTAATAATTCAAGCATCAACCTGCAACGCTATGAACACAACCATCGTAATAAGCTTTGCATTAGAATATTTTCAAGTTAATTACACTTAAATGTAACGTTTTATTTTTTTTCTCTTAAGAAAATTCTATTGAAAATTATTCTAACACTGAACACTTATTCTCTGTGTTATTTCCACTCTCATAATTTATACGAAACAAAAATATTTAAGCTCAGAAAATGTTCTTACAAACACACAAGAAAAAATAATTAATTATCAGTTTTGTAATTTGTTCGTCATGTTGTCAAAGTGAGAATTAATGTTTTTTATTCATACATTCATTCATTATTTACTACAACTCAAATTTATTATTTTATTTGTGAATACGTCACGTGGCAAAATTTTGAGAATGATGATTGGATGATACAACTCAATTGGGTTGAAATATATGGCATGAAATGACGGAGGACTGGCGACATAAAAAAATTTTTTTCCTCAATATATATATTTTTGTATATGTATAAATATATATATATATGTGTGTGTGTATATAACTGTTACGAAATTGCTTTGGGGCGGCTTCTGGTATATAAATCGTGAATGCACGCGCTTGCACGTACGTACAAGAGAAAGAGGGAGTGAGAAAGAGACTTGGCTTTACCAAACAAGTATGGTGAGATTCACCGAGAACCAGCGAGAGAAAACGATCATCTTCAGCTAATTATTATCCATGGCATCGGCTAATTACGTCATTAACTCAATTATCTTGTGTACGTTATTTGATATATGTCTACAAAAGAACATATGAAGATGATAAACGCGAATGATCTATTTCATTAATTAAAAATACATATAAAAATAGTAACATGATAGAAAATTGAAGAAAATATTTCTAACAATTATTAATGTTATAGATTTCATGTTGGTTTATAAACATAAACAACAATATTATTGTTGAATTAATTTCAAATGAAAAAATAATTCTGTTTTCAGATGTAGATGAAATTTATGTGGTGGAAAAGTTCTGATTTGTCATATTTAAAAATTATATCCAGTTAGATAATTTTGAAAATTAATTGCTGGATTATTTCATATTTCTTCTTAATAAATTTTAGATCGACCACAAAAACGTTAGTGAATTTTTTGTGGGAATGTAAAAAATACTTCTGTTTAAACTTCCTGATTTGGCATGACACATTGACTAGTTCTAATTGTTATTTCACATCAAGTAAACAATTTTGCTCACCCAGTGAATAAGTATGAATTATTGCTCTCGAAACATCATAAATAATCCCTTCGTCCTGAAAGGATCCTGCAGAGTTCATCAACGCTCTATTCGAAAACAGGAATTAATAAATAAATAATTATTCTTTTTTCATTGAATTATATCAAATTCAATCTTTAAATTCCAATAATTTTCTTTCAAATTTTTATATACAGTGACACATTTGCGACCCGGTTAAAAGTTATTTATCAACCTTATGAATAACAGTATCGATTCAATAATTCATTCTCGATGAGATAAAAAAATTTACTGAAGGAATTTAATTTTTTTTTTTTCAACATAATTCATCCAACATCTGTATATATTTTATATCATTATACAGAATACATCAAAGGAAATAAACTTCTTCAAACATTCATGATGCAGTCGTGTCTTTTTTTTTTTATCAACTCTGTATATATAGATATACACGATTATATATGTGTAACACATGCCGCTAAATTATTATTACAGCAAAAAATTTGGTAGGACGACTTTTAATATTCTGGATAAAAATCAGCACCTCAGGATGTGAAAGATAATGAGATTTGCGTTTAATATCCACACATATACACACATATTTATGATACCCAATTTACTACAGCCCAGATAAAAAAATCATATGAAAAATTCTGTTTTCCGGGTCGTTTTAAAATATTTTTTACACTTTCATTCTTATCTCCGATCATTATTATTTACATATTTATTTTTATGCAGTCCAATGTCCTTCATGATTTGTCATTAATGTCTCATTCATCGTTTCATCCCTTTTTCGATGATACAGGGATGAGATCGTGTCATTAAACTATAAACTCTGAGGTATTATGAAGGATATTGTAGAGAGATACAATGATGAGGTTCTATATGGTGAAATTTGTGTACGTAACCGTGGATAATAATAGTTGAGAGCTTAGGGAATTAGCTGACTAATACTCAGCCCGATTGCTATCGCATTTGATGTTTAGAATGAGAATAGAGTAGAAAAAAAATTATCATTGAACATGGAATTTACCACCCACCTGTCTGTGAAGTATCAGCACTCAACGTGAATGGATATAAATTCATTTGAATAAATCACGAGGGAAGAAACGGAGTGAAATAATAACTTTTATATTGTCATTAAATATATTTTACAGTGACATCGTCCATCCATATAAATTGATAGAGTAATTTCATAATTTTTTCATTGATATCAACTGTAACAAAAGAATAATTTTATTTCTCACTCACCCGTATGTGGCATTTTATTCAGATGGAAGTTTGTTGATTGAAACAATGATCGAGTAGATTCTGAAACAAATAAAATAAATAAAGAATAAACAAAAATGCGAAATATAATTGAAATGTTATTTATTTTTGCTTTATTGCTCATTAAAATTTGTCTGTATTAATATTTTGCTCTATTTCTTTCTTACTCATTTTGTTGAGTGTAACAACTGATGTTTTTGCGGGGTCTACACAAGTCGATTATCCTCGTCAAGATATATATATATATATATACTACGTCTGTATGGCCTCGCCACGCTCTTCGTGTAATGAATTTAAATGTATTCAAAGGGCGCGCTTGACGCTTGACATGGCAACCCTTAAATATGCGCAACCAAACTGATAAGCAAAAGCGCGGCCAAAGTATTACGACACACATACTATATAACACACATAAAAGATTTATTTATATATGCATACATGTATATATTACTACACACGAATGGGTGTGGACCGTGACTTCCACTTGTGTAAGGGTGAAAAAAATCAGAATGGAATTGGTCTGCCACTACCGTAAAAGCATTTGCTTGTTTTCTTTATCGTTCAAATACGTATGATCATGTATAATATCGTAAACATTTAAATAAATATATATACAAAATATGAATAAACACAAATGGTCAAATAATCTATTGGAATATATGTCCAAGAAGAAAAAGGGGAAATTGGTACCGTTTTATGATCGCGTATGTGTTATCCTCACAAGTGGAATGCGGCCAGTTTTCACGTCAGTTGTATTTTAAAAAAAACTGGAAATTTGTAACAATTAATCGAACGCACATTTGATGTGAGTCATCATTTGCTGGGTAATGATAGAAATGATTTGTCAAACACTCTGATATGTAATTTGATATGAAATATTTTGGAAATTATGATAAGGAGTTTTCGAAAAATTTAGTGCGATAATACTCATTGAAAAATGTTGATTGTCAGATTTTTATCAGAGCAGATGAAACCACCGCGCGTTTGTGTGCGACACTAATCCAGTTTCATAATACGAATGAAAAAGAATTGAATCTGATTTTTACAACGTCAGTAAAATTACTTCAATACAGGTTTGAAGAGATCATAAAAATATCTGGCTATTCAATAAATCGAAACGCTGGAATTTCATCGCTTTTTTTCACCGCCAATTGATTTCACAAAAATAAATAAAATTAAAATTTAATATATAAATATTGTAACATGATTATATCAATTGCCAAATTTATCAGCAATGAGATGTACAAAATAGATAAAATTTTGTGTCATTTTCAGCTCATTCAAAATGGTGAAATAAAATTGCAAAAAGTAAAGAAAATTATTGATCATATCACAACAAATTGTTTATAATGAAATTATTTTCAATAGTGACAATAAATTCATGCAGAAAAATTATGGATTATTCTTCTTCCCTTTGCAGTGTTTATTAATTATTGTAGATCTCCTTCAAACATAAATATTCTTTTTTTTACATTACACGAGAAGTCATACTTATCATAATCAACGTGCCCATGAATCTAAATTAATTCATAATATGTAGCAACAATTATTCGCATTTTTTCACCATTCAACATTCATCAACCTACATCACGCTATTAGGCCATGGTCATTAATGAGTATCAACGTTGCTAATTCACTGAAACATAGTTTCATTGTATTCGCAATAATTCACTTGTTACCTCAATTCACAATTCATTTTACTCAATACAATGATATGTTTCGTATGAATTTGTAAACAATGTTAAATAATAGACAATGTATTCATCCTCATTAATGAATTAATATTCACCACAAAAAATGTAAATTCAGTAAATCATTGAATCATAAAACTCGATTGTCTACAACTATGAAAAGAAATTGAATGAATAAATTACAAAATTCATTTCAAACTTCGACATTATTTTCCATCTTTAATTGGATATGACAACGTACGAAAAAAAAAAAACTTGGCGAAAATATTTCAATCACGAACCCGATATGATCCACATACAGATAAATTAAAACCGTTATATTCCCATGTGAAAATTATTCAAATAATAATTCTGACATTTAAAGTTACATTTTCGAGTTAAAAATTGAAAAAAATTAAATCTAATTGATAACGGCACTGTCATTAATCTTAACTTCAAATAAATATTTACACGAAGAGAAAATAAAGTGGAACATATAACTGACGATAATTGAATTCAGTATTTTTTCTCAGTTAAATATTGCAAAAAAATTCTTCAGTAAATGCAATTATGTTATAAAGAAAATTCATCCCACCATAGAATTACTATCGTCAAAATTTATCCATCATAAAAACTAAAACAAAATTTTATAACATCTACACATAATTATAAACAATAAAAATGAAATAATAGCAACGAATTTGTGATATATCCCATAAATTCAAAAGTATAACAACAAAACAAAGAAGAATGAAAATAAATAATTAGAAAACTTTGAATACCATAAATTTTGCTACCATTCATTTTTCAAGAATGCGAATAAGAAATTTATAAACCGTTAAATATGGCATCACTTACGGAAGAAAAAAAGGAAAATAAATAAACGATAATAAGACAGAGAGGGAATTACAAGACGAGATTGATACGTGGGAGAAAGAAAGTTAAAAAGTACGTGGAATGTATATACGCGCGCGTATCTGTATGTATATATATATATTTGTGGGCCCGGGTGGCGTGTACTTTGTGATGCAAATTAATGCACGATTACCGGAGCAACCCTCCACGCTTGGGCGCGCGCTCAACGTCCTCGTCGTCGTTGTATAGTCGTCCAACCACTACCCATTCCCCATTACAATCTTACGTGATGGTGTCGACTATAATCCCACTTTTGCGGTATACTTTGCTGCGGTCACGAGCTGACTTGCAATACACCCACATTAAATTGTGTATATGTAAAAACATATATAAAAACACACATACACATGTTTGAACAGAAAATTCTAGTGTAGATTTACTCATTATCAAAAAAATTCGCAATTCGTTGACGACAAAGTATATGAAAATAATAAAATTAATTCTTGCATAGAAAAATTTGTTTTTATGAATACTAATTTTTTGAGTTTTGATTATTTCCATGTTTTTTTTTGTTTGAATAAGGTCAAAGAAATTTTGGGTTTCTAAACGAATGAAACACGCGATTCATAATATTTTTTTTTTGTTTCTCCTTTCATCATACGAACAACGGATTCGGAATTATTATTTTTTACATCGTTGTCTTTTTCTACACAGGTTTTGGTTGAAAATGTAGAATTTTTTCCACCAATTAAAGAACAATTGAATATAAAATAATTTTCTTGATGAATTCAAGAAAAATTTAACGCTCCTGTCAGTTATTTTTAATATTTTTATGTTTCTCCATTTGAGACATGGACGATGCCAAGTCGTTCGTTTTATCTTATCATGAATGAAAGAATATTGATAATAAAAATCTGGTTGATTTTGTTAATGAAAAATGCAGAGATATTCATTCATTTATGGTGTGAAATTAAATTTTCTCCCAGAATTTTTCATTGCATTAAATAAATATAGTTTAATGTTTGTATAGGAAGGTCGGATGCGGCTGCCGCGTGTCCTTACAATGAAATATCCCAGTAATGAGAGGATTGAGCGATTATTATAAATCAAACGGTTGACCGTGCGCGCATTTCTCGCGTTCTCCACGATGTTTTTTGCTGATGTTACTCTTGCGAACACGTGTCCTCTTATATGTCTTTTCTTCGTCTCTCTTTCTCCCGTCCCTGAGGGCGCGAATTACATCCATATATATATGTGTATATGTATTCGTATATCACAGTCAGTAAAATATACCACTACACATTTCATGTGCATTCTAAGATTATTTATTCTTTTTTCCAAAGTATTTTTCTTTAGTTGAATCACTTTTTTTTTATAATATCTCTTTGCGGCGTAAGGGTACGATAATTAAATCGAAATATCCACCTGTTTGTCGTGTCACATTGCAACAAGAGTCAAGCAGCGATAAAACACCTTTGCTGTGACAACACGAGAAAAATTATTATTCAATTAAGTATTTGTGAAAAGGTCGCTTTGGAATATTGTAATATGTAATTAATACATAAATGGAGATTTTGCTTTTATTCATTTTTAATTTGTAATTTATGTTGTCAATGACTTTTGGATTCAAAAAATAAATTTCTCATTTAATGAGACACTCCATTGATATGTTTCATTCATGAAAAGACTCAAAAAAAAAAATGTCTAATGAAAAAGTCAAGAGTTTTAATAATATTTTTAATTTTAAATATTACAAATATTGAATGAAAATGTAAAATTTTGTCTTTCGATAGTAAAATTTGTTAAATTACTACAATTCTTTATAATCACGATTGTTTATAATTTACATCAAAATGCAAACCAAAATTATTCTCGTTCTCAAACTAAAACTGAATTTTACTGTTCAATTATTATTTGGTCTACAGCATTTGACATTTCCGTCAATCTAAATTCTGTTTTTCCTGTTCACTTCGTTTATTATTACTCAAATTACATAACAAAAAAAGCATGAATAGTAAAACATTATTTTGTCCAATAAAAATAAATTGAATTTCTAAAAATCTCACCAGGAACAAATTCAATTCAAAATTTCTTTCACCAAAGCTTTACAGTTCACTCCATATTCAAATAAAATATCTCATTGTACCATAAACGCTTTTATACACGCATTGAGATGGTGTGTTATGCTCATGGCATCAGACACACCATCGCAAATAGAGAGCAAAATTATATATCGTGATAGGGTGCAGAAGTTGAATTTTATTTGTCGGTATGTTCGATACGCCACTGGCCATAAAAATCTGAATACATAATAAGTATGTGTATGATATACAATACACCAATATGTGCATATATACACTTGCATGCTCAATACCATCTATGCACAATTTTGTATAACACACTTATTGTACTCTCGATATAAACCAACCAACAAACACACACATATCACACATATCATTCATTTATTTATTATTTTTTGTGCTTGTGTTATACGCGCGGTAGCAGCGATTTCAACGATCTTTTACACTTTTATATTATATATTCGTCACGCAATAAAAAACATAACAAGAGGATCGGGTTCACGGCAATTGGGGGAAGCCCCACATGGTTGATTTTACATATATAAATGATTGTTATCGTATGTATCGCGGCGCCAAAGCTCATTCAGCGCGGTAAATTTGAATATTTCAATTTTTTAAATTAAATGTACACTACTCTTCTTTTATTTATTTCACACTGACAATAATTAAAATATTAACGTGAATTGTGATTGAACAATTGTTTATGTTTCTTTTTTGGTATGTACACTATATGAAGTTGTGTAGTGTAATACAGTTAAAATATTACAAAATGATTTTCTTGTTTGTATTAGTTGGTATATTGTTGGGGGCATTTACAGTGCGGGGTTAAGCATTTCAGGTTTGAAGCTAATTAGAATAATTCGGGCTGGCCGTGGCGCTGTGGTTCACGCCACCCGACGACGCGAATTTGCATTTTAAATGAAGCGATAGCGTGCAAAGAACACTACACAACACACATATTCATATGTATACACATATATATTTATATATAAATTTATATGTATGCTCAAAGATATATGTTCAATCATATATAAGAATATGTATACTCTCATAACAAAACCTTTAATATTTATCTTCTTCTCGTCAATGTTAATAAGCTCAACTCATTTATTGATGCATTTTCTTAGTCTTTTATATGTATGTAATTTTATGTGAGATATACAGTGATCAACGACCATTGCTAACGGTTTTTATAATTTTTTTTTTTCTTTCAGTGAATATAAATGATGTGTAGGAAACGATGAAATTGGAAATTAAATCTTGTGACACGAGAAAAAGAGATTGAATGGTGCAATGATGTTCATGAAACATTGTGAGACGCGATTATTTCAAAATTTCAATGTAAAAATAAATTCTTCATAATTATTAATTTAATTTCTATATGGAATTTATGTCACAATATTTACTCATTTGAATGATGAATGAATAGTTGTGTTATGAATTTCTTTTTTTTTCATAAATTAATGTTTCGTTGAATAATTATAATCAGAAAATGTCTGATGATTTTAATCTGATTTTTTCGATATTTATTTTACTCTCTAATACAAAATAATTCAAAAATTTATATATGATTGCGGTTGTTCATCAAATAAATTTAACTTACCTGGTGATTTTTTTTATGACTCGTTTTATGAGTGGAGAAATTCTCAATCGGCTTTTGATGATCAATTCTCCGCACCGTTACATACGACCGCACATTTATGAATGTTTATATGTGTATCAATATTTGCTCTTCTTTATCGTTTATTATTGATAAATGTACAAAAAATGATAACAAATATTTCAATGATGATTTAAATGAACAATCGCACGATTATCATTGAATGTTTTAATTCATCGCACATATTTACGGGTTCACTTTTGAATTCATTCAATTTTCCAAATGTTCAGTCAACTGCTTTCTTTTTTTTTTTTAATATTAATGTTACAAATCCGACGATTTTTATCTCATTTATTTTTTAATGATTTTTGTTACTGTTATTGTTGATATTTTATTACTATTATTACGATTTATTCTGGTGTTTATGGTAGACTAAAATTTCATGACACATCACACACTACTCTTTATGTTTATATTATCTTTGGCACTTAATCACTCAATTCTTCAATTACAATCAATGCAATTTTTTTTTCTTTTTTGCCTCATTTTTCTCTTCTTTTACTTCATTTTCTTAACATTCTTCAACTTCATAATAAATTAAATAATTATTAATTCTCATACCCAACGTGATTTTAATAATTATTAATATTGAATAAAAGAATTTCAAAGTGAAAATGAAAGACAAAAATATTTTATTGTATCAATAAATTGTCCGATTGTTTTTTTTGCAATTTTTCTTTTGTTTACGTGACGATAAATGTTTATTGTATTCACCCCCGTTTAAGGGCCGGTTGTCACCGGTTGAAGACACCAAAAAAGAGTGAACTTCCAAAGTGCGCACACGTTTAAAAGTGTGTGGCGTTTGCGGGTACGCACGAGGCTGTGTGGATTGCCCCGGCTTCGTTCGTGGTCACTCTCGCGTGTCTACACCCGGAGAGATGTGTGGTAGCGAACGAATGAACGACAGAGGGAGCAAAAGAGCGCCCGCGAGGACGAAGGAGTGGGAAAACAGTCGAATATATATAGATATGTACAGACACACTACACTGATGATAAAGGCAAGAGGAAGAAAGAAGATCAGCAAATGGAGAATACAAAACTGACAACAGTCCAATGAAAATTAATAAAAAATCAGAAAAAAATGAATAACTAAAATATCAAAAGTAATTTTCTTGTTCACAAAATTATTAAAAATTTCTTTTCCTTCAAATTTCAATTTTTATTTATCGCTTGAGGTTATTTTTTGTCACTGTAACGGCAGTATCAGTAGCCACCAAATGATGGCAACGTAATGAAGAATAAAATGAGATGAGCAGAAGAACAAGTAGCGCAAAAAGTAGGGTGAGGACACGGAGGAGACGGAAAGTAAAAAATTGACACAACTCTGTTGGCGTGTCCGCTACGCGTTTCGTGTTGGATACTTCTCTACGTTAGTCAAAGAGGAACGTGATGCGCAACTGTCCGCGACGTTTATTATTTGGTTATGGAGAAGTAGCGGGGTGATGAGAGAAATGAATGTGCGGGTGGAAAGGGTAGTGATGATGGGAAGTTTGGATTTGAGCTTGAAGTGCGACATCGCGTGCACGACCCTCGACAATGCGTGAATGTTGTTCTTGTATTGTTGGTATCTGGGCGGGCGCAACTCTCGGCAACGCCTTCATTCTCGGTACAGGCAGACGCAAACGACCCTACATTTATCATTATCATTTGTATGTATAGATATGTCGGTAAATCCATGGTTGAGTATTTAATGTCAGGTCCCCCTAGCAATTCTGATTCCTATGACGATTGTTTATCGTGTGATATTCGATGATATAAAATAACATTTATTAAAATTTATGGAATTTTTATCATCGTTTCGGTTCTTCTAGAAATTTTAGTGTTCATATTCAATACGAATAATTCCTTGGAACTGTAATTCGTGCATTACTGAAATAAAAATAATTCTCACGTAAGAATATGTTTCAATCATTGTGTTGATTATATTTTGTATCGATCGGAATATTGTCGTTTATATCCTTCATTTATTCTTGAACTTTTAAGCTACATCAGCTCTGATTATAAAGCAGCATTTGATGTAGTTGATAAAATTCGATAGCATTTAAAAAGAATTCATTTGAAATTTTTGTGTGTGCGCAAAATTCCCTATTTCATTTTATGCTTTACTTGAAATACTTTTGTACATTTTTAGTGACCTTTTAATTATTTCCAATCTCACAGAAAAATAATGTTTTCTGATTTTTTGTTTGTTTGTTATTCAATTGAATTTATTGAATATAATTCTGAACCCAACCAAACACTAATTCAAACAAAAATTCATTAATTTACAATAAATTACTAATTTGTCTACACTAAATTAAAATTTCGTAAATCATCATATAATACTTGGGAATTGTATTATTATTTTTTTGTAATAAAATTTGTATCTATTTCTCATCTCTTTTCTATTTTTAGTGAGAGGGTAAAGTTCTTCTCGTAGGGCGTGTCTAATCAGTTCTTTGGGCACGCGAGTTGAGACACCACTGCTATACATATATATGTATATGTGTTGGCATTATCGATAGGTTCGATCGAGGGTGCGTGCCGAAATTGAGACTACCCAAGAGTTTCTTTTAGAATCTAGAGATAGAACATTTAAAAAAAAAAATTTGAAGAAAAAAAAAAGGGACAAAAACGATATGAGACCTTTTGAGAAATATAAAGATACAATCGAGGCATTGCAACATCGAGATAATTTTTATTCCTCTCTCACTTTCTCTTTCTGTCTATTGCCTTCCCATTCATTTTTTTTCTCTCAGTTTTTCTATACCTGCTCCACATGTATATAAACTACTTCTCATCTTCTTCATTTTTCTACTTGCAACTACTATTATAAATGTAATTTATAATCACACCACCTGCATCACATTCGTGCACCCTAAATTAACCAGAAGACGCGCGACAACGATTAAATAATTATAAATGGGGGAATAAAAGTTGAAAGAGGCTGGTTCAAACGTAAAAGGTAGAATAAAAAATAAAAACATAGATTTTATTATTTTTTTAAACTATATAAACAAAAGAGTTTTAGTTTGCGTTTGAATTGGCAGTTATCGACACTAAATGAATCTTAAATATACTTGGAATATCCTACATTTCATCAAAGTGTCATCAGTACTTGTAAATTCACCAAATTGTCTCATTGACTGCATCAAAAGTCCATAATAACTTTATGTTAACTCTTAAATTAAATATTTGAATTAACATAATCGAATATCAAAGTTTATCTAAGTCTATAAAAAATTATTATGACAATAAATTTTGTTATTACACTATAATAATTTTTCTATTATTCCCACACATTCCAATAATTCAATGTCAGTAAATATTATTTCAATTTTATAATTTCTTCATGATATATAACATTATTAACAGAATTTTTATTCTTAAAGACTAGTTAAACATTTCAATTATTTAATAAACTCAATCACTTTAATTTTCATCAATTTCATAACGATCTATAAATTTCGAAATATCCATCACTTCACAGTTTATTCAAACATCAGATTTTCACGGTACTCTGTTGATTGTTGGCGCTACATCTAATCAAACTCAGTGTGTATATCATGAAATAACGAATATAAACATGGGGAGCACTTGACAGGCCACTGGTTGATGTTCACCCTGTAACTGCCCCCTATGGAGTAATTGTGTGGTAACAACGAGCTACCCCATGCACTCAATTATATTCATGTGTATATATATATAAAATAAAGTAGAATCGAGAGACAGGTTGTGCGCCTTCACGGATCATCACCTACAGCACGAACTCAACACATAAAGGGGAATAAAGAAAAGTAAATAACTCAACTTGTTATACTACAACTTCAGTGGCTGCTGCGGTTTGTGCCAAATGTTTGAAATGGTATTGTGTTCAACACAAAATTTTTCACCATATCATTCACGAAATCATCTGTTACTAATTTACGATGTTATATATATGAATGTATTTGTATGTCTACAGACATTCTGTGTGTATTTATATATGTATTATTTTTTTCATTGCGGTCAGCCAAATGTTACCCCTCTATGCATTTTATTTTTCATTTCTTATTTTCTTCAAATTATTTCTTTTCGCATATCGTTCGAATTCTTCGTATATTAGAGCTATTATATTCATGGTCCATGTGAATATTCTTTCATTGTAGTTTCATAATGATATACATTATAATATTCATATTTTTTTTTCTTTTCTTTTAATACTAGTATCCTGATTTTAACGAAAAAACAGTAGCAACAATATAAATTGATGTAAGAATGAGCATCAAAATGGGCGCGTTTATGTTCACGGATAGTTTTCACCGATCAATTTGCGATTATATAAAAATTTTTATCTCTCACTGACACACGCATATGTTTATATATATGTATTCATGTATGGATGTATATATTGTTGAAAAAAAGTGCCCGGGAGCTCATGAGCTCTGAAAATGACGTCCCAGTGCAATTTCCGATCGACGGCAATTTCGCCTAAACATCATAGCAGCTGCTGCATTAAGACCGAGAGATATTAAAGGGTCCGATGCTTTACAATTTTGCGCAATATTTTTTTTTTCTTCATGTGCCTACACCAGACGTTTTTATCTAAGTCCTCACGTACCGCCTGAATTTATACATTCACATATATATATATATATATACAGCAAAAGTTTATACCCAGAATGAAGTATTAATTTTACACTGTGCCCTTTTTTTGATACACCGCAATTTACGTAAAACAGATCTCGATGAAAAATTAATCTATAAAATTGATTTAATTATAATTAGAATCGTTTTTCAATATTTTAACTTGATAGCCATGTAGGTGAGTATATATATACAACTAATGTGTATTAAGTCATGCACAGACAAAATTGTAGGTCTTATGTTGTAATTCATGATAATATTTTTATTTGCATATAGTAATGCAATCATTCTTAGGTTGAAGATTATTCCGCCGTCACGGGAACCGACGGATACCTTCATGTAGATATTCCAAGTTTTTTTTTGTTGAGTTTCTTGGGGGAGATATTTGTGTGAACAAGATTTTAATGAAAATTACAATCGGAATGTGTGGAACGAAAACAAATGGTCTGAATGAAGATTGCTACATCAATATGTTCTAGAAAAGATGTTCAAGAAATTTCTGACGCGAAGCTGGAACTGCAAGATTCCTACTGGAATTAGAACTGATGAACTTATGCGATGGGGTCCAGGAGCATAATCTTCTCAGTGAAGTTTAACCAACTCTCAATCTGAACCTAAACCAGAAGTAAACCATCAAATTTCGTGATGAATTCTATCATACAAAGCAGATCTTACCAGGTCATAGGTAAAGTCAACTTACCCACAAAAAACTCGTGCACATTTGCAAATATCTCCACTGCACAGTTGATAATTCCATTGAAGAAAATTCCTAGTTGGAGATTGTTCATCCATCTGAAAAGATGCAGCTACGGAACGACTCCCACGAAGTTTATTCTGGATTTTTTTCCCAGTATTTGAACAGAATTTTATGACAACAATAAATCCAATGTTTTCTGGAAAGAATCAAAGGGGTTAGTAAAAATAGGGTGTAAACTACATAGGGAATAGAATTTATTTCATATCCTTGCTACACCAACTAGTTCAATTGCTTCATGTATGATACATATATATATCGACTTTTGAATAGCGGAAATAAAAAAAATGTTCTAGGTGTCAAAGAAGAGGATCGATGACCACAGAGTATCCACATACCCACAAATGTGAATGTGTAGTTTCATACACACTTGAGAACATAGATTGACGATAGTATGCCGCAATATGAGTGGATGGATGACACCCGGCGTCAGATAGTAATAGCTGCTCCAATTGGTGGATTGAGGGCGCAAGAATAATACAGCTTAGGGCGTTGCCTATTGGCGCGCGCGTGGTTTGCCACGGAAACGCCCAGGAAGGATGCGCGCAGCTGTTTATGACATGCGTAATCCACATCTCAGTATAGTCAGTACTATGTTTCCGTATAGATATCCTTGTAAATCGTATGAATGTTTATGTGGATTTTGGCTTATTGTTATACTTACTTAGTTTATCATCTTCACTCCTTTAATCGAATTATCCTCACCGCTCGCTTTAGTGAATAAAAATTCTCACATTATCCGCATCATGATGTGAGGGTACATTTGGCTTAGGATGTACACAAAGCTCCGGCTTATTTGCAAGCCTCATGCGTATCCTTTTATATTCTTTTGTTTATAGCGAGTGTAATTTTTTTCTTTACTTGTACTATCATTTTTGAACTTTTCTCTGCTTTCTCATCACATTTTGATATGTTTAAATTAGAAAATTTGAATTCAAGCTGACTTCAATCCTCAATTGGAAGATAGCAGACTCTTTTGGATCCAAGACACAAAACCTGTCTAATATTTACTACCCTTCTTTAATTCATGTTGGTACACATCATAATAACAGAAAAAGATTTCACTGGACTTCATGAATTAACATCCTGATCAATAGTGCTTGGATGATTTTATTCTTCATCATCCATATCATAAAGATTGCAGTCACTTTTAAAACACTTGGGAATCAACTAAACTCCATGTGGCCAGTTATAATGGATGAATGGTCGTTTATTCCCTTGAAATTAGCTTGGATATCACAACCACTTCACGCGGTGTCAATTCATGCAGAAAATACAGTGTTGGATGTCCAGTCTGTGGAATTGGTCTTGGACAAAGTTCGACAACCAGATCCTGGTTGAGTCCAGCTGGAATTCGTCAGATAAGACTGGATCACCACAAGTAACTCGTATTCAGCTGCTTCAGTTTGATAGCCCAAACTACTGTCAACTTTTCACTTCATACTGACACAAAACCACCACCATGTCACAACGATACTGAAAATGCAAGGAAAATTACTCAAACCTGAATCAATATTATATCATGAATCACAATCAGATAGTTAACTACTGTAATAAATTCTTTCACACGTTTTCACTTACCAAAATTTTGTTCATGTCAATTTTGTACAATTTTCGAAAAGCAATAAAATGCTCTGTTGATTTCAACTCAACATTTCTCCACATGTGTATGTAAAAAAGATTAAAAAAACATCAAACGCGGTTGAACATGGGAAATTTTGAGTTTTGCTTGTTGGTTTCAGATGTATATGAGTGTATGTATACTTGTGCAATTACATTGGTATCTATGAAAGTTTGAGTATTTCGATAATTACATAATTGCTTTATTATTAGGGAGCAGGTGGCGATAATGGTGGTGCATTAGGTCTTGGACGGGGTGGTTATATTGTCGGTGGGCCCTTTTGCTATACAAATATTTGAACTTGCCTTATATACCATCAGTTTCTTCCTTCCATCACTGTCTTTCATTCGCAATCCTCTTTCTATTCCTCTCTTTTCCTTTTGTTTTCTCATGGCTATGTGCCACGGGCTTCAACGTTGAGTGAAGATCACGACCTTCTGGATAGGCGCGCGCGCGAAAAGAGAGTCGTCATTCGCACCCCATTGGCGATGATCGTAAAAAAAATTCCCGACCATTTTGCACGCGCGCGGGCCACGGTAATTTCAAGCTTCACGCATTTGTATATATATATATATATACATGCAAACGTATTCGAGGTGAGAAGCAAGAGAGTACTACGTTGAAGAGAAAAAAATGATTGCTGAGAAACCATGAGACAAGTTTGAAACATAAAATAAAATAAAAATTGTCTCATTAAGTATGATTCGTGGAAGGTAAATTTGAGGTGAAAAAATTCGAAAACTAAAGGTCGTCATGCGCCAATCGCTATATATTTATGACGAATGATGTATTGAAGAAAACGACAGGTTTATCACGGTCGTTCATTAATTTTTTTCAGATATCTCAAACACGAAAATAGAACAGAAATGTAAAATATTAATTGATAGAAGTTATTCAAAAATGCAAAATAAAAATGTTATTCTTATTCAGGGTGTTCTTTAACACGGGAGAATTTTAGTTGAAGACAAACCACCCTCTGTCAGAGAAATAAATTCTGCACGTGATTTGTGAATTGTTAATTCAATTTTCAAATTTATTTTTGGTTGATTAAGTTATCGAAGTGAATGAAAAATTATTTCGTTAAATTTTTTTCAAAGACGCTCCAAAGAACCATGTGCAGTTATATATATATTTCTCCTTGTTAAATGACACAGGACCACAAACGATATAATATCTCATTACATTTTTGTACACGAGCAGTTGAACTGGTAATGACCACTCCATTTTTACATTCTGCACTAAAGGTTATGCTCTATACACATACGCTGACATAAATATATGTTTGTGATTTTATCGACAGAGAAGCGAAAGAGACAAAAGAGTGGGCGCTCATAAGCGTTGACCGGTTACCTGAGTGGTAATTACGTTGATACGAGTTTTGTTTTATAGTCGGTGGTAACATATAAGCAGTTGTATATACGCACCAACGACATCACCATGGAGAAGCATCAAACAACGACGACTCACTTACAGCATCTTTTCTTACAACTACCTCTCCCCTTTCCTTTTCCCTTCCAGTCTCATCCGCCCCCGAACAAGAAGAAAATAACTAATGTTGATGTGCTTTCGTATAACTTTCCGATTATATTATGCAGCATAAATGTTTGTAAATTGCACACAAAAATAGACAATACCAAATGAAACAATTTCATTTTTCTTGTTTATTTTCTTTCATTTTCTCTATTGAAATTATCATACTGTTCTTTTGATAAAATCAAACACTATGATCAGAATTTCATGAAGAGATGACCAACTTTTTCGTAAATATAAACATAAAATGTTGAGGTTGATAGCTCATGAAGATTTAATCATTTTTCATTACATTTATGTCAAATATTTGGCATGGGTCATTCATTCCATGACTTTTGATAGATTTTCTAATCATTTTCTTTCTTGAACTGAATTTCACATGCAACCATCATCATCACAGTAGATATGATCAAACTAATCATCCAAATGCAACGAAATAATAACAACAGGAAAAATATAAAATGAACTCTTCTCAAATTTTTATCATACACATTTGTTGTGTTTGACCTGACGTTCCTGCTCATATTTTTATCAGTATGTTTTATAACATTCTCATTTACTTCTTTCATTATAGGATATATAAATATCTGCACATGGTCTCGCCTGTTCTGTTTAGTTGTTTCTCATCATCAATCGTTCAGTATTTACACCTCCACACAACTAAATGAAAAAAGAATAAAACATTTACATAGATAATAAAGACTTCGTATTTTCTTTTGCCACGTGTTGTTATGCTTCTTCGTATGAGTTATGTTAATTGAATGTACGAGAGCACAATCATAAGTATATAAATATAAATAAGGATTTAATAAGGATCCATACACTGAAGCAAATGTGAGTGTGTAAATGAGATGATTCGAATAAAATATACAAAGCGAAAATGATACTTTTAAATATTCGACAGTCCTTGTGGATAATTAATATTATGAAGAAAATACAGAGAATTATTTCTTATTGTCTAAATAAAACATTAACAAATCCATTTATTTATTCATTCAATAAATTTCTCCCCATGTAACTCTCAAAGTAATCGTTATTCTTATCATACTATGGAATGTCCCCTTTTTGTTTATAATATTTTATCAACCTTAAATCTACAAATCAACACTGTCATATATGACGAAAAAAAAATTTGGAAAATTGAACAATATAAACAAAAGAAGAATGTACAATTTTTTTTTGTATTGTCAACTGTAGCTCACATGAAAGTACACATGTGGATACATACTTTGGTTGCATTTAATCGCCCAACTGTATGAGGATTTAAAGGCTGAGTTAATTGTCTGTAATTGCATTTTACTCACTTACAGTTGCCGCCAATGCTGCCGTTGATGGCTAGTATTTCATATATATATATATATATATATATCGTGGTAGACGAATGTGTATTTATGTGAGTCGAAATGTAACATCAGGGGCATTTAGTCCTTTTTTTTGCCGCGAAGGACCCTCCGGCACGGTGTGGGAGATAGCATCGATTTTTGCCGAATTCTTCAGCCAGAAGATTTTATACTTACGTCTGCCAGTGTGTGTGCAGCACGCGACGTTTTTCGAGATTTGATCATCATCGCATGACCATTCCCCTTTTTAACTCCCCCTCTCATCGCTCTCCTTTTTATTTTTTTGGTTCATTTTTTTCCCAATTTTTTTCTGTCGTATTTCGTCTTCATAATTGCATTCTTTTATATGTATTGTCTTTATAATCTGAATTATATTTACAAACGATACATCATTTTCTTTTTTATGTAAGTTACATGTTTGAATTGCGATATGTAGTGGGGGACTAATATATATAGGTTTATTATATATTGTTGTTGAATGATGTTGTAGCCAGATGTGCCAATGTTACACTTGGCGAATTCTGTTCATCCCTCTTGACTGCATTTAATTCTCAGTGGGATACTAAATTGCTTATTCATTTCAATGTTCAATGAAGAAGAAAAAATGCAACTTTTGATCGTCATGTTTGAATCTATAGAAAAAAAAAGACAAAGAATTAATGAATGAAAGGTGAATTTTAGCAGTGTAGATATCACAATGTAATGAAGAAACGATTTGGAATTTACGAAATACTTAGACAAATATTAGTAATTTTTAATAATTGTAATTAAAAAAATATGTGGACAATGAAGAGTACAAGAAAATTCTTGTTGAACAAAATGAGATTTTGCATTTATTAAATATTATATGAATATTGATGTGCAGTATTTTGTCAGCTTTACCTGGGCAGTGGAAGCACAGGGCATGGGCCCATGAGCAAACGATGTAAAAGAGAGCAGGGATAGTCCCCCCAATACAGAATATATATGGGCCTTATGCTAATTGGCGAGTTATATTCATGAATATTTATATAAAATGCAACTAAAAATGAAAATGAATCAAAAATTATTTGGATATCGTTTACAATAAATTGAAACAAATATAAATGGCAGAAATACAATCCTAATCAAACTTATCAATAATTTATTTTATGATTATAAATTCTATTTATTGTACGATGATCATAATGCAAGTTTACAATATGATCTCTCAGTGAAGTCGAAATATTTATTGCACTTTGGAAATGAATCATCAAAAGTCAAATGATAATTCGCAAAAGTGATTAACAAAGTCCCCAACATCTACAACAATTCCACACTTGACAAATCTCTATTAAAAAAAATGACCAATGCATTTCTAATTATCTATTAAAACTATTCTATTTAAACCTCACAAAACTTCATAAAACATTGAATCAATAAAAATTAAATTTATCAATGAAAAGCATTGACAATTCTCAATATTTTCCTTCATCATCATCTACTTATCTTTAGCTAAACTTTTTAATTCACTATGCTCAAAATAATAAACAATTTTATCTTTCAGTTTCGTTATATGCCAAGAGTAACCTCAACTTTAAGGATAATCCACGCGATAGGGATTTAATGAGCATATATATGTCTGAAAAATTATTGGGTCCAATGTCACGTGTGTTTGGCAGGCGTTTCATAAGAATTCGTATGTATATATATGCGCGTGTCGAATTCCGCCAACTGGTTTTACGTTGAACCATTGCGGCGGTGAAATAAAAGAACGGTGTATATATATACATATATATATTTGATGTGAGCTTGGGTAACTTTGGGGGTTTGGAAATATGTCGGGCCAATTTACCGGTGTCTGGTGCCCCGTGGGCCCGGCGTCGCGTTCTGACTGCTCTTCTCTCAATGTGCGCGCCTGAGCCCTTCGCTATATACTCTATATAGTCACTATTGGGCCATTGGTTTCCACACCGTTACACACTACATCATCGAATATCACCAGTAGCACCACACACCAATATTTATTGCTTTCTTTTTCATGTTTCGTTTTTCTTTCTTCTCTCTTTTTTTTTTCATCATTTTTCTGCTTCTCTGTTCACCGTTTTTGCACGTTCCTCATCTTATCGCTGACGGTTGCGGACCAAGTCATAATATGATGATCGACGTGTGTGTGTATAAAGTGGGGATGAAATAGCCTTAGGCAGCTGATGCCGTGTGCCCCCTCTGATGACTGAAAAAAGTAAAGATGAAAAGTGTTGTGAAATAGAAGAAAGAGAGAAATTTTTTTTTGTTTCAACAATTTTTTACATCCCTTTTAATGATTTGGTTTTGATATATCGACATAGGTACTCATTGAGTGGGACATTATCTTGGCTTTCTGTTTTTGTGGAGAAATTTTTACAAAAGAAATTGAAGATTTGTCATATCTGTATTGAAAGCTACAAAATTATACCAAATTAAGCATTGAATATGCCAGGAAGGTGATTGAATTATAAGCAAGAAGCAGAATCGATTGTCAATTGACAATAGTCATTAGATCAAATATATGTAAATGGAATAATATATTAGAACGCATTTGAAAAGTCTCTGCCTTTTTCCTTTCTCCAGAAAAATTTTAGTTCTTGAGGATTTTTTCTTACTGAGTAATTTTTTGTTGAAAAGTATATGAAGATGACATTTTGTATTCACCCTTAATTGGTATGAAATAAATAATTCAAAAATATATCAAGAGAATTCAGTATGTACGTGAGACGCGTTTACAAATGATTTATTATCTTTACACACTATAAAAGGATTAATAAATTAGAAATAGCCATAAAATGAATACATTTAAAATAAGAATTACAATAATCTCCACCTTTGTTTGTTCCAAAATATAAATACTCACATGCGTGGGTCTGACAGTTGACGACTAAAATATATATTGTTAATCTTTTTTCCAAAATATCTCAAATTGTCTAAAAAGATCAGTGCAATGCAGTCAACTTCATAAATCTTTAACGCGCGCGCATGATCAAAATTTATTACGAATTAAAAATCGTCCAAGAGAAACGTGGACAATATCAATTAAATACACATTCTACCTTTGCGGTGAGCGTTTGGTTTGTTGCCCCTCGTGGTCAAATGACGATGGGACGCCCTCTGACGAATGTCACAACGCAAAAAAAGTTGCCCACATGTCAAAGAGGCGAGTCCAATTTCTCTTTGATAAAATGTCTCTTCTCTGATGCTTCTCCTTTATTTCGGCTCTTCTTCTTTTACTTAAGCACATGTACGTATACGTAACTCATACAAATACATACAATAAAACACACACTACTACTTTTCTTTCTGTCAATGTTTCTTGGCTTCACTTCAATCATCCACCAAAAGTAATTATTCGCCAGAAGCAGTTTTGTCCAATGTATAGTTTATATATGTATGGGGATGAGAGGACTTTCGAAAGACGGATGGACGTGCTGTACGTCGATTGAGGAATTAAAATTGTTCGTAAAATCGTTATTGCAATTTTTTTGTACTTTCTTTCATTATTTTATTCCTCATTTTGTTCCAATTTCGCTTCACAGAGTTCATTTTTTATTAAGCAAGGTGTGTGTATACGACAATTATAACCATTCTATATAAATTCCAAACAATGTAAAGTGACTTCTACTCTGCTTTGATTGATACAGTCATCAATTTTCGTTTGACAAAATTTTCAAGCAGTTGAAATATACATCGATGAACAACACAACATAATCAATAAGGGAAGCAAGTGAAGGAAAAGGAAGTGAGAAAGATCATGAAAATGACAAAGCCATCTCCATTTATCAAAGAAGCAACGGATGAAAAGGAAAAGACAAAAATTGAATTGCAAACATCCAATTCATTAAGACCTACCAAAATACCACTTGATCAATCTCTGTTGAATGATCACAAATTAAGAGCATTGATGATTTTAGATACATTATGAAGGTCAAGGCATCAATGATTGAATTACATGTTGATAAATGATAAGCATAAATGAAACGAAATTAAATTTGAATTATTTACTCGATATTCAATGCTCAATAAATGTATTATTATCGCAGCTACTATTGAAAGTTATATATGTCTGATGTAATATCTGTGTCACGTGACAGGAGCTGATGCTCTCTGTTGTGACGTTATTCTCTTTGGAATGGATTACCACCGGATTACCAGTAGTGATACTGCAAGAGCTGTTACTAACAGATAACACGTATCCCGTTGTGTAAGTTTAGTTGCGTTTCACGAGTCAAATGCGCGCAGTAGTGCGATAGATGAGACGATGAGAACGTGAAGCAAAGGCTAAGCGAAGGCGAACGTGTGCACCACACACACGCCCTACTGTCTCATAATAATTGAATCAACCGAGCAATATCAGAAGCATTTGGATTATGGTGAGATAACATATTGGATGTGTTTTGATGCGAGGAGGTTGGGGAATGACTGAATGGAGCTCATTCCCCCCAATCGAAATCTCTAACTGATCATTGACACGTAAAGATATGTAATCTTGAAATTCTCACGAGTATAAATTTTAAGGAATTTGAATAAAATACCCTCAGGTATTGTATGAATAATTAAAAAATATTTCTCATTAACTTTCGCATTATTCAGTTAGTGTTGTTACTGCGGTCAGTTTGTAACAATTGTTTTATTCAAAAATGCTGTCCAATTATCATTTTGCAATATTTAAATAATCGGAGAAAGAGTTTTAGAGTCTCAGCTGATTATATCTCTACGTCTTATCTGACTGTGACACGTGAGGAAACACCTTGCGCTTGTTAACAGCAGCCTTGGCACCTCTGTGTTGCAAAAAAAAAAAATGGAATTCACACATTGAGTAAAGCAATTGAACATCTGTAACAGAGATCGAGGTCATGAACATTTATATAATTAGAACACATCGTAAGAGTAATAAAATATTTTTTGCCCAGCATATTTGATGTATGGAAATTCAGTCCAGCTTCATGATGGATATTTCGTGAAGAGGTTAATAGCGTTGACCTGAAAAATAAGATCAATCACAAACAAAAATGAATTTATCATTATCAGTGGTTGATGAAATGAAAGTCTTGAATTTCAATTTCTCTCACTGGAATCAATTCTAATTGACTAATTACTAAAAGTGATTCATGAAGTCTTGAAAAATATTTATTATGTGATAGAATCATCAGTCGTTTTCTAATATTTGCAATGAATCTGTATCAAAGCTAATAATGTTGATCAATTGTTACTGAACATTTAATTAAGACAATCACTGTTGATATGGGCAAATAGATCATTGTAAATATAAATTTACAATCCCTTTGAGTAACAGTTGAAACCATTATTTATTAAATATTTTGAACCGAACAGTATCGTCTGCTGAATAAAAGAAACATTCATGGTGATTTAAAAAGTCTCACAAAATGTTAGCTTGACACGTGTCACGTAAATACCCTAAGCATGGCAGTCTTTTGAAACATAAAAAAATATAAATCCATGTAAAGACCAAACACGAATTATCCATCAGAGCGACTACAATTTTTATCCTTCAAAAACATTCACGAGCTTATTTTGAACACGTAGAAATGAAAGAACATAAAACTTACGATTACTTTATGAGTGTTCACTTTAATTTTCATTCTGTTTTATGCTAAGTGTGTGCAAATACGTGAATATTTATCTTCCAAGGTTTGCGTGCACTTCTACATTTCGCACCTTCATCGACACCAAAAAAAAAAAATCACACACCGTGAATTATAGACGTGCGATGCAAAATACCAAAAACAAACAGAATTCACCAAAATACAAAATCATGAAAAAATCTACACAAAGAAAACGAACGATAAAGGGCAATTATCTTATATATTCCAACAAAATAAAACACATGAAGAGGTGTGGTGCATCTGCCGCGAGGCTAATTCTCACTGCAATTTTTCTCATTCTATTTGTTTATTTCCCCACGCCTCCCTAATTCTTTCTATATGCTAAGAACGAATTGGGGCCGAATCTGATAGAGCCATTTTTGCTCTATCTCTCAATATCTCTCCCCCAATATTTGATGCCTTATATGGCTAACTATACTAAACATATAAAATGAGGTGTTTACTAGGAGTCATTAGACGAAAATTGGCTTAAGGGATGTAGGGTGCTGTTCACTGTTCCCCTTATTTTTCTCGCTGGTTCTTCATTCTCTTATTTCCCTGTTGATGTTACTTGTGCCCAAGTCATTATTTATTCATCCATCTGACATCTATTCATCTGTATTGATTTGTTTATTTCTGATCTTGTACACCTGAAATAATTGGATAATTAAATTCCAATGACAAATAACTATTTATATTTATATATTAGTTCAACATTGACTTGCAACTACTAATATTAATGTAAAAATGTTTTACAGAGACGATGAAGATTATTGAATTGTGATTTCTCTGGTAGTTTCATCATCCATCGATTGACATTTCCATTAGTCTGTCCCAGATTAATTGAAACATTGAATGAACTAATCCCTTAATTCAAAATCCAACTCAAATCATATTCATGTTTTTGATATTATGCTATGCAAAATATTTAATCTTCGACACCTGTTAAAATTTATTGTATCATGTGTGCATTTGACTATGATTCATCCATACTTACGCCAATACTACAAAATGTCTGAATGAGTTCATCACGTAGTTTCCCAACCTTGCACTTTTCATTTTGCACTAGTAGAAGAGCTGTCAATGCGGCATGTATGGATAATGATAAAAACTTGTGTGATTGACGTGGCATGGACACGTAAATAAAAGTTATCGAACACTTTTCCACCTTGAAAATAAAGCTGCTAGCGCAATATTTAATTGTCGTCTAAAGAAGTGAATTACTGTTGGTTGTACAATTGTTACAGAATAAAAGTAAAGCAAAATGAATAAAAGAATCATAATCGCTAGTTTATACTTCTACTACTACCACCTAATTCAGATAACAGCAGGTGAGCTTTTTTCCAACTTTATATCGATGCATTTAATAAAGTTTTATCATCATCAAAAATTGATGAATGAATATGCCACGTAGTTTCTTTGGATAAAAATAAAATTGTCATGAATGAATCTGATTATTTATATCTTTATTCCTTTTCGCCACGATTAAATTCTAACAAATTATCTATGATTATAATTTTTCTGAATTGTAAAGGTGTTACACATGGTGATGAGTGTGATGTGAGCGGAATTGAAAAAAAAATTATAAAGAACGTTCATTTCAGCCTTTTTACTGGGTAATATAAATAATTTTGAGATGTACCAATACAAATTCGAATTTCCCTAATGTCAGAACTATTTTTTTTTAGGAAGAATCCATCAGTTGCGATAAACTTGGAAAAAATTCGGAAAACTGATATTGATGCATCGAATTTTAATCCAGAACATCCAACCATGATGTATAATCATGGTTATAGGCAATATTCAAATTCAGGACCTTGCAAAAGGATTAGAGAGGGTAAACGAGTGAACTTCTTTGTTTGAAATTTGATGTGCTAACGTTTACTTTCATTTACAGCCTATCTCTCTTGTGGCGACCATAACATCATTATCGTTGATTAGGGACACTATGCAAAAAAGCTAAATTATTATAAAATTGTGAAGTATTTGCCAGCGATTGGAAAATATGCAGCCCGGATGATGAATTGCTGGGGAGGATGGGGGATGTTTTCTTTCGATAAACTGCATGTTATTGGGTTCAGTTTAGGAGCGCATATCAGTGGAATAATTGGAGAAGAACTTGCTGCACTTCAAACTGAAAAGGTTGGAATATTTTCAATTTTCAGTGGCTTATAACTGATTAAATGACCAGGTGATCATTATCCATTTGCGTAAATTGGAATGGTCTCAATGTATCGCAGTTGCAACAATGCTGATTCATAGTCTTGTTCATCCAACAAATCATTTCATAACTTAATTTAAATTATCACTTCATATTTCATATATCGCCATAATATTCCAGATTCTTTCCACAACCACAAGAAGTATTTTCTACCAATCACAAATCATGTCACTTATTCACCCTATATAATCCTGTATAAATATCAACACTCGCCTTCATCATGAAACGTTACCATCATGCATTATCTTGCTCATCGTTCAGTTCTTTAAATACCTACGTCCAAATTGCATAAGATCCATTTATTTATTGTTCATTAACAAAATTTGTAATCATCATTTGTTATTTTAATTCATAAATGATTTCCACATGGTTCCTGACAGATTGGTAGAATAACGGGTTTGGATCCAGCTGGTCCAACGTTTGCAAGCAGAATTCGTCGTGGGATGCTCAGCAAGGATGATGCAAATTTTGTTGATATCATACACACAAATACAAGAACATTTGGGTTGAAAAAAGCGATCGGACATGTGGACTTTTATGTGAACGGCGGAAAAAAGCAACCAGGATGCAGCTTGTTTAAGCCAACATGTAGTCATGGACGTGCCTCGTATTATTATATCGAAACCATATCAAATCCACATGGATTCCCTGCATTTAAATGTGATGAAGCGCTATCGAAGAAATGTTATTGTCAAAAATATCAAGGTGAATTTATGGGATTTGCCATTTCTAAAGAAATGAGGGGTATATACATGGTGAAGACAAGAAAAAGTCAACCATACGCAATCCTACCTATATCACGTGCAGATGCTGCGCCTTGTAAAGTAATGCCTCAAAAGAAAATGGATATGTATGCTCATCCTCTCTTAGAGTTCTCCTCTGTAAAAGAGAAATGTGAAGATTACGGTTTATTACAAAATATGTATTGAATTGAATCGAAAAAGTTCATTTCAACCAGAACTTCACTGCTTTATCAATTTGCGATAAAAATAATTTCATTGCAAAACATAAAAGAGGATTATCGTGTTTGTGAAATACAATTTTATGATTCACACTCGTCAAGGATAAACTCTAAGTCATATTATTATATATTCCATAAACCAATTGATGGCACTGATTACTTATATTCACTGATGAATTATTCACACAAAAATCGCTCATAGAATGCTCTGAATTATAAATAAAAAATGTTCTAGAGAAAAAATATTCAATATTGTGCACTTCAATTATAATATTCAAATAAATTAAAGAGAAATATTTTGAGCAGTTTTACATTTCAACCGGTTTATTATTAACAAAAGCGAAAAATGAATATTATAAACATATTATTTTGATTAAGTAATTGAACTACCACTTTGAATTACCCCATTTCAAATGCAACACATTTTACCCTGCAAACAAATATTAACTTAGATATTTAGTAAAATTAAGGACGACAAAATGATTCTGAAATTGCCCAGGCCTCACAAGAGCTCAATCTTCCTCACGGTGTCAGTAAATTATCGGAATTACCATTTAGTGTATTAAAGTATATAGAAGTCGTACTCAATACACATGCCAACCATTATTACCTACAAATACAGTTGAACAGTTGATAAAGTGTTATTCTCATGGAATATATCAACAGAATACAATTGTTGTAACAAAGAACTAAATCCAAATTACTTTCAATTCGTGCATGAAATACTTACGGAAATACAAAATATATGGCTTATTTGGTATTGCAAATTATTTCTACGCCGCAGGGGTGAATGTTCTGTGACGCGCGCGAGATCTTCCACAGTTGAACCATTCACAGACCTACATTCACATATATATATATATATTTGGGTTCATTTCGTGCAAACTTGTATTCAACAAATAAATGACAAGACCCAATGGCAAATTACGCGCTTTAAGCTAAAAACCTTCAATTTTTTTTTAACATCGTTTTGTTTTCAACCCATCATTTTACATCAAAAATTGCCAAATATATCTATACTGGAAACGTGAAGCAAAAATAAATATGTCTCTCTACGAAATGCGATTAGAAATGTCGCGTCAATTCGTCATTCAGGTCAACACAAACAAAAGAGAGGAACGGATTTTTTGTTCTTCTTATTACCGCGAAGTTTTCTTTGGAAACAATTATTACGATGTAACCTTCATCATAGATATTTTGAACCCACGCGATGGGACATGACTCGCTTTGATCATGGAACCGTTTGACTTTTGCCGTTTTTGCGTGATGCTTGTGAAAAATGTTGCAACCAAGTGAGTTAAATAGTATACACGAATTCGTCGTCCCTCTAATAATAATAGTAACTATAATACCCAGACAAGAAATGAATGGGTTTAGTTCAACCGTTAATGTAGATGGCTCGTGCACGTCACGCGTTTCAAGACATTTTTTCAACATAAATTCTCTTATTGTTTCTCTTTTTTTAATCTTTATTTTTAAACAACTAATAAGCATCTGACCTAACTCACGAAGGATCTATTAGTTAATTACGGAAAAATCTATTCGACCATGGATGTAAATACACACACGAAATGCGTGATATCACAAACGAGACAGAAATTTTGGTAAGTGATAGTTCTGCTTGGCATTTCACTATCAAGGTATTTAAATAGTTCAATACTAGTTTTAATCATTGTTTAAAATTTCATTTTACAATGTGTACAATCTTGATTCGCTTGCCAAATTATTCTGAGTTAATTTCCACTTTTGATGGAACTCGATCAATGAAAATCACATCAAAAATCTGATAAAATCTTTTAATACCATCCCTGTTAATCAGAATTATTGTAGAACAAAAGACAAATGGACACTTTTCGTTTAATGAATTTTTATAAGTCGTTGATCAGTTACTAATTGTCATTAATTTATTCATTTGATCACTAGTGTCATATTGAATTTCTCAATTTGGACCTTGTCAAGTGAATGACAATGATAATGAATAGTCATCGATTTAGAAACATTTCAAGCAATTCATATACAAGAAATATATAAATGACAACTATGTGCTCGATGATAATCATCAAATTCTATTACCTCTCAATAAATCTATTAAAATTTTGCTAATGAAATCATTTTCTTAAATTCAAGACATTCTGTCAGTGATTCCACATTTGTTTGATGCTATTTTTATGTCCTAGTTTTGATTTTACTCTTATCGTTGCATCACGAATTGATTTATTGATAATTCAGTCATTCTCAATTATTAATAATCAATTATTAACATTCACATTTGCAATAAAATGTAAGAAAAGTGTGGAGACATCAACACTAGATGAAGTATGCTCATACAGACCTATACCTTTCGCCTGATATGTGCTGCCACCAATCTAAGACATACCATCAGTATATTGTCCCTCACTTCTTCCATCAAGCAGAGAATTTCTATTTGTCCGAATCAAAAATTGGAATTTTAATACATTACTAACTAAATTCAAGTCACTCGTACTGAACTAAAAGCTTTGGCTACATGACCAACCCAACCTGATATCCATGGAGATATTGTCATACCTATTTCTTTTTTTCTGGTGAAACATATTCCAATATAATTGGAAGGGTATAATTTGTGGGGCATAAACAGTCAGAATTGTATTTCGTGAGTATTTAATTGACAAGGAATGTTTGACTGGAATGTAAAGTGGTGTACCTGTAAAATCGTAAGGTTGAACGATATAACAGAATATATTCGTAACGCATTTTAGAATCAATTTTTTTTTCATTTGTATGAACAAGTGAACGAACAATTAATTTACTCATGTTGATTAATAAATAATCTTTGCTTGCACAATCAGTTCATGATCGGTGAAAAATGTATCGACAAATTCAGTCCATACACGAGACTAAAATAGAAAAAATATTTATCAAATTACATTTGATTTGAGCAGAACAAAATTATGATTTAATCACAATAGAATCAACACGACCACAGAAATTTTCACAATCTAAAATATAAAAAAAACACAAAGAAAAAATATATTTAAATAATCACACCCATATATTCAAAATTAAATTGCACTCACTTTTATCAATTTCCATACATCGATTCCACATTAAGGTTGTACGGACACTAATGCACTTTTGAAGATCGGAAGCTGATTTTTTGATATGTTATAAATTACTATCTCATACGTCTAAATTAATTTTTTG